>VZQC01014231.1:394402-503223 GCA_009823505.1 Rhizomys pruinosus | reverse complement strand
ATATATATATATATATATATATATATATATATATGTCTAAAAGATACCTTGAATTGTGTTCAACATCCTTAGTAATTTGAGAAATGCAAATTAAAATTACTTTAAGGTTTCATCTTATATGAAATCTTACATAGCTAAGATCAAGAGAACAAATAACACCAAATGCTGGTGATGATGTGGGGAAAGAGCAACCAGCATTCACTGCTGATGGGATTGCAAACTGGTGCAACCACTACAGACATCAATGTGGAGAACTCTTTAAAAACTTAAAACAGATCTACGATATGATCCACCTTAACTCTCTTTGCCATATACTCAATGGACTCGTGTGTTGGTGGACACTCAGAATACAAAAGACCAAACCAAATTAACCAGAAAATGGCACAAGTGTTTCCACTATACAGAGACAGACACTAAAGAATTCAAAGGGACATTTTCAAGCCAATGATTGAATAATAATTTTAATTAACAGTAATGTGGGCTACTCCTGAGCCTGATTAGTAAGCCACCTTGCTGAAGTTCTTGCTGTGCATTTAAACATGGTGCCCTTCCTGGAAACAGCTGCATGCGGCCCCTTGCCATGATTAGTTGCCCCCCCACCCCCGCTGACGGCTTGTAAATAACATACCATCATCTATAGAAGCATGTGTATCCTGAGGACTATGTAACTGCATGATTAGGTTGACCTTTTCAATGATTGGATAGACTCTGATCCTCTCTGTGCTGATTGGTAGAAGCTTCCTATAAACCCTGGACTGGAAAATAAAGTTTCTTCTGGAGTTGTTCTTGCTCTGTTACACTTACCCTTAGTAGAGTGGGCCCACTGCCAGCTGGAGAAGGCACACACAACATTTTACTTTCTGCTTTCATTTTAAATAAAAGCATACAGAGCATGTCCCCTACTCTCGGGGAACCCAGCACTGTCATATGCTGCCAGTGGGGCAGGTCCCTAAGGAACTCAGTTCTGTGTCTATATTTTGAAAACTAATTTGCCAAATATATTCTTTTCAGAAATCATAATCACTACAGGACATAAACCTCTAGGTTCAAAGTCAGCAGTTACCTGAGGATTAGAAGTAATCGGTAAGAGCTGCTATCAGAGAATGCTCACAATAAAAAAAAAAAAAAGTTAAACAATGAAAGGGCAAGAAGTCAGTGCTGAGGGAACCGTAAGCTTTTCTGAGCCAAGTACATGTTGGAAATGTCAGCCTTGCCTGCACGTGTTAACAAATAACTCAGATTTAAGCCAATCACTTTAAAACATAACCTTCCTTTCCCTAAAATTCTACCTTTCCCTCTGCGTTGCCTTTCCTAGCAAAGCTCCTTCACACACCAGAATAGATTCCACACTTATCTCTCTGGGTGATCTGCTTCTAAGGTGGATGGGGGATGAAATACACCAAGGGTTCCAACCTTTGGGAGAAGCTGATGATAACACCATAGCATTGCAAAAGTGGTTTTTGTGAGTGATAACTTCTTGTAGAAACTTAAAATGCTGCTTTTAGATTCTAATTTTCAAAGAATGTTCATTCACACATGGGTCACTTTTAATGTAAAAGAAAAACTTATTCCCAAGTAAAAAGAGAGCTGGATAATTTTAACAAAAATAGTTATAATAAGGAACGTCAACTGAATTATTCACTCATAAGGTAAAGCCGAGATTTCATTGTAATAATGAGTTAGTTCAAAGGAATCTCCATTCTGTATACTGTAATTCTTGCTCTATAAGTTAGTAACATTGAAAAGTAAAGTACTAATCTGTATGTAAGAAACAAATGAGGAAGAACCTAATAAAATCCATAAAATGTGGCCATTCTCTGTCTTTGATGGCAAATAAAATCTGGGAAATCCAAGGGCACCTTTTTCTTCCATCTTAGCATGCTAACAGATTCAGAGCAAACTCACACTTACAAAGTGTGTTAAACCCATAACCACAACCGGATTGTCAGCAAATTATATCTGAAGATGCACAGTGACTCCAATCAAAGCTGTTTCCTTGACTGGGATCCAAACACATGGATTGTATGAGGAGAACATTACAGTTAAGGCTGTCTTAATAACCATCCCAGAGGTGGTTGAGCAGATGTGGGTTAAGGAAGAATGCATGCAAAGAAAAGATCCCATGCCTTTCAAAAACAGTAACAGCAGATTCAAACCATGGTCATTATCACCCTAAATAAAATATATCATCAAAGAATATAGGTGTTGCTGAACAGCTTTCTTACTAAAGCAAGGATTTGTATATAGATATTGGAATGGGATAGCCATCCCAGGGAGACCTCTGATAAAGGGGATATTAAAACTGCCACATCGGGGCTGGAGAGATGGCCTAGCGGTTAAGAGCGCCGACCGCTCTACAGAGGACCCGGGTTCGATCCCCAGCACCCACATGGCGGCCGAGAACCGTCTGAGGCTCCAATTCAAGGAGAAGTCCAGTTCCAGGGGAATCCGACACCCTCTTCTGACCTCCGCGGCATTGCACGACATGGGTGCACAAAACCTGCATGCAGACAGTACATTGATACACATACAGAAATAAATAAAATTAAAAAAAAAATAAAATAAAATAAAAACTGCCACATCATCTCTTCTCTGTATGGTCTTTTGGTGTAACCAACTCTCTCTTTAATAGCAAAGGTGGGAGGGTTAAGGACAGGGATCTGGTGCTGAGGAAGAAGTGAATCAATAAAATCCAATATCAAAGACAATCCCAGTCTCCATGATCCAAGTACACTTTCTCCTTGCCAGTGTGAATTTAATATTTTTCTATGACTTGCAGTTTAAAGTCTCCTAGCTCATCCAAGCATATAACAGGAAGTGTTTTGAAAGATGAAACAGGTAGTAGAAATGGAAACAAATAGTAAGCAAATAATAAATAAATAGGAAAATTTAATAGATTATTATTTTTATTTGAAGTTGAAAAAAGCAAAGAATATCAAACCACAAGGAAGAAGTTTGGAACTGCCAGATTTGGAGTGGCCTGTGCACCCTCTCCAATATACATCTTGGTGCCTGGTGAGGAACAGAGCTAGTCAACAGGATTGGATCCACTCTGTGCAATAGATCTCCACTTAGATCCAAAGGATGGTGACAAATGGCCTAAGCACATAACATTCATTATGGCAGAGCTCCTTCTCCTGGCCAGGACACTTTATTCCTTGGCCAGCATCCATAATGTAAAAGATGCTTTTCTATGGAAATTGTTTTGTTTTTTTTTATATCCAGTCAGAGCATACCAGTCCCATTCAACTAATCAGTAGAAATTCCAGGACAATTGTGTTTCCCCACCTTACCAAATGCAATTTAAAAAGCCTCATAGAGAACTGTTCCTTACTTTTCAATAAATATTTCTTGAAATAATCTATTTTGGCTAATGAACTGGTGTCCAGGACACACTAGGCAGTGAATAATATTTTAGCAAATTTAATTTTTTTCTAAAGTATATTACTCAATGCACTGCCAGCCTGCTGTTCTCTCATTGCTATGTAATGCTCAGAAGCTATGATGATGCTATTCATCTGGAATCTTGACCACCCATGGACACTGGATCGAGTTTCTTAAAGGCAAGTCAAGTACCCTGCAATGTAGTAATGATTAGGAGAAGCAGAATCATAGGTATCAGAAGTTAATTTCTCTTGGGGAGTTTTCATCAGAGTAAGAACACTATAAAAATGGCTGGAGAGATGGCCTAGCGGTTAAGAGCACCGACCGCTCTTACAGAGGACCTGGGTTCGATCCGCAGCACCCACATGGTGGCCAAGAACCATCTGAAAGTCCAATTCCAGGAGAACTCCAGTTCCAGGGGAATCCGACACCCTCTTCTGACCTCCGCAGCATTGCACGACATGGGTGCACAAACTTGCATGCAGACAGTACATTCATACACATACAGAAATAAATAAAATTTAAAAAAATTAAAAAAAATAAGAAAATTCTAAAATGTCTGTATGAAAGGAGTGTAGTTAAGAAAGTGACAATAAGGGAGTGACAGGCTCCAGTGGAAAAATTTACCCCAGGAGACATCCAAGTACACATACAACTCCATAGCTCTTAACATAAGTGATAGAATACATGCATTCTTGTGGGTGTGCTAAGGGGGTACAGATAGGGGAGGGATCTAAATATGATTAAGATATGTTGTATGAAATGCACAACAATTCAACAAAAATATACATTAAAAAAGAAGGGACTGTAAATGTGGATGTTAAAAGAATTCTAGAAATACAACTTGCTCAGAGCTAAAACAGATTAATCAGAGAACTGTCATTCAGAAAGTAAGCTTTTCTCTAAATTTGTACCTGTTCATCCATAGATTCGAAGTTTCCTTATTCAGTGGATTGTTAGTGCTGAAATACATGACTAACCCAAGTGTGGGCAATAATTTTCAGTGGGACTTCTTAACCACAAATGCAACATCTATGTCATACCCTTTCTGCAAGGCTCAAAGATGGTTATGGAAAAGGGGCTGGAAAGATTGTAACAGCCAGATGTCATGGAAGACTGGAATTAAAACAGTGTCTTCTGAAAATATTCAAAAAGACCACTGAACTCATGAAATCACAGCAACTGTGGTTGTCTACATAAGACTTGCGCCAAATCAAGCTAATCCACATCCTATAATGGACCAGTTAAGAGTTCCAAGCCCTCACACCTATCTCAGCAGTTATTGACACTTGATGAATCACCAGGAAAGGACAGTCAGTGTTCTTTTACATGTGACACCACTGGTAGGTCAACTATGTTGGCCCAGGTGGATGGCCCCTATGGTGGTATGGACGAGATTTATCCCCCATCGGCTCCACGTTTTTGAACACTTGGCCAATTTGTGGTGCTGCTGAGGCATCATGGAACCATTTAGGCTGTATAGTCTTGCTGGACGAAGGGCTCAAGGGAGGAGGGCTTTGATACCTCATAGCCTTGCCCACGTCCAGTTTTGCTCGTTCGGCTTCCTATGTCTGCTGAGAGATGTGAGCCCCCAGCTTTCTGCTCCAGCTGCGTCCTTCCATGCCTCCCTTTAATGATGGGCTCATTCCTCTGAAACCATAAGCCAAATAAACTTTTGCTTCTATAAGTTACATTGGTCATGGTTTTTTATCACAGCCAAAGAAAAGTAACTAATGCAGCCCTTCATCTTGAGTCCATGGGCAGCACAAACTGGACTCGGTGGGCTATTAAAACAAATAAGCAATAAAAGAAGACACAATCTGGGAGGGGATTATGGGGTAAGGAGGTGGACCTGGGAAGAATTAAGGGGAAGAACAGAGGGGTGAATGTCTTCAATATATACTATAGGCACACATGAAAATCTCAAAGAATGAATAAAAAAAATTTTTTTAAAGCAATCTTTTCTTGGTTCCTGAAAGTAGGATAGTTTAACTAAGAAGCAGAAGTTAGCATAAAAAATCAAGAGACCCTACGATCTTTGGCTCATCAGTGGACTCCAGTAAGTAGCTAGGAGATGCAATTAGAAAGACACCACTAGGTATATGTTGAGTACATGTCTGACATTTGTCATTTGTTGAATAAATAAGGAACACATTTTATTGATAAGTTGATAGTGCAATTCACCAGCTAGATTGCTAGGAAAAACAAGCACTGGCTTAAATAATAGATGGCACTGGAATAGGTATTAGGGAAACTAACTTTGTGCAAATGAACAGCAGAGCTTAGCCTGTGAGAACAAAGTCAAAGCAAGGGGAGAATAGCAATAAGGGTATTACAGGGGGTGGGGGCAGAATACGTGGGAAGGTCAAAACAGGCAACAGGTGACGCTCACTATGTAATTCTCAGTGCTTCCCCGATGGCTTGTTTTGCTTTTTGCCACTGCAGCTGAGCTGTCGGAGAAAGCACAGTGGTGTTTACACCAGAGGAGACCATCTGGAAACACAGAGACCTGAGCCTCCAGGGATTATTGGATCCAGCCAAGCATGAAAGGAAGATTTGTGCCCAGAGCTCTTTGGTTCTGTCATGACCTTAGAATCCATGCAGCCATAATTTTGACCTTTCACTGTAACTAAATCAGCTGTAGTTATTTTCACATGCCCCACCTTAGACAATGGTCATCAAAGAATAGGAACTTATAAACCACACGAAGACCCTGTCATACTTAACAGAAGAAAATGTAATTCATGGATTAATATACCATCCAAACATCTGTGTCTATACCAAAGTAACCTACCATAAAAATTAGTACTGTTTAAATACCTATATATCTAACTGAGTGTGTTTCATTAGTAGGATCGAAAGGCTATATATTATACTGTTTAAATACCTATATATCTAATTGCATGTACTTCATTAGTAGGTCGAAAGGTTATGCCTGGACAAGCTGGCAGCCCATGAAAGAAAACAGCCAGAATTGACTAGAGACCAAGACAACAGCTCCAGGGAAAGTAGACTGTTTTGCTTCTCATCCACCTGTGCCCCTTTTCTAAGCCTAGGGAACAATCTGCAGAAGAGGGGGCGCAGTAGAATGTAAGGACTGCGATTGGGGTGAATGGTGATACTACAACAATATAGACTGGACACTCATTTGATCAACTTGATTGAACATACAAGCCCCCCCCCCCGCTGGATGGTGGGACCCATGAGCTGTGTGGGTTTGGGCACAAGTGCTCACAAATTGGTTTCACATGAAGGATGCTTGTACTCACAGATTATCACTTATTGTTAAAAAAATGAAAACAAAACAAAACAAAAAAACAGAGAAGGGTGCAGAAAAGTTACAGCAGAATGCATGATCTGGGATGGGTAGGGGTGGGGTGGGGGGAAGGGAAGGGGATATATGCCTGAACTGAATTGGAAAATGATGTATGAAATATACAAAGCATCAATTAAAAAAACAAAGAATAGGAACTATATGGAAGCAGGTAGCAGAAAAACTAAGAAAAATGATTATTTCCCAGGTTATTTCCGAAAGAATAAACAATTCAGTTATTGACAGGAGTAGTATTTCTTGTGGAAATTCTATAGAAAGAACTCATACAACCCATAATGTCACAATGACACTGCTTACACAATTTGGTTTTAAACTAATATCATATTGAAGAGACCTGTAGATATCTTTCAAAGTTTCTGACAACTCACAAACTTTAGATCTCCCTGGCCTTATCAATTCTATGACAAAGAACTTAGTCAAAAGAGACATCAGTTGCTCAACTCATTATGCACTTGAACTAGTGTACATATTCCATTCTTCAGAATCCTATTTCGTACTGGCCAAAAAATTCTATTTCCCGCTGGCCACTGACAGATTCCTTTCATTTCTTTTAAAATTTGTATTTACTACCTTTTATTTTATCTGTATGAGTATACTGCCTTCATATGTTTAAGTGAACCCCTGTCGTGAAATGACTATGGAAGTCTGAAGAGGGGGTCAGGTCCCCTGGAACTAGAGTTGAAGATGGTCGTTAGCCTCAATGTGGGTGCTAGGAAACAATCCCAGGTCCTCTGCAAGAGCAGCCAGTGCTCCTAAACACTGAGCTCTCTCCAGACCCACATTCGTTTTCCTTAAAGTCTGAACTAAAACTAGTTTGAGTAGCTTAATCCTATGGAGATAAGCCCAAGTCTTTAGTACACTAAAATACAGAACAGTCTATGCAGAAAGCTTCCCATATAGCTAAGCATAAGCACTGTCCATATCCATAAAGATGGTCACAAATGTACTTAATGAAGTACTAAAACTACTTTTCCAAAATCAAGCAATCAAATAAAATGGAAAGTTCTAAAAGAAATAGGAGAGAAATGAGTGCAGAAATAATTAATCTTTTCATTTAGCAAAGGCTGCCCAAGGCTTAATAAAGAAAAATTGTGTTTGATAGCTGGCCTACAAACACTTCAAACAAAACTATCAACTTCTTGATAGTTCATCATCTAAAATTCAAACTAAATTCAGCCTGTTATGAAAACAGTTGTGAATCTACTGCTATATTTATCTTGCTCAACTGATTATGCAAAAGCCCTACTATTCTTCATTCATTAAAATTCACTGCAAATCCCATGTTATTTTGCAAATGCAGAATAGCATCACTCCAATAAAGCAAGAAAAATCAAGACCTCTTTGTTCCCAGTGGTGATGGAAGATCACATGGATGGTTTCGAGGGATGACCATTACTCCTACATGGCAAATATCCTGTACAAATGAACCACTTAGAACTAAGACTACCCAAATATTGAAGAAAACTATGTTATACTTATTTCCAAGCAAAATATTAATAACAATAAAAACCTTATCAGCTACACAGCTGCCCTGTGCTTATTAGTAAGATAGCTCCACTACAAAAGAATACATGGAACATGTAGAGTCTCATTTTCTGTTTTGCTACTCAAAATTTAGAAGCACCAAAAATATAATTCCAGCAAGGAGCCAGAAAACTCACAAGCCCAGGGTACTCACAGGCCCTTAGCTTAGTTTTTAGGTCACTGTTTGATCAGTGAACTATTTCCCTTCTAGTGTGTTTCTCAAGCAGTTACACTGAGTGTATTAGGATCACACTGAGCACAAAACAACTAAAACAAAACTAACTTAAACGCTTAAACTAAATTAAAGCATACAACCTCTTCCACATAAACTAAATGCAGAAAGACAGTCCAGGACTGAAATGGGACCTGATAATGTTCAAGGACTCGGGTCCTTTCTATTCTCTTCAATTATAAGCAAGCATCAGCTTCCATTTGCCGGGTCACTTCATGGCTCAGGGCAGCGACTGAAACCCTATCTACTTGGTGGCTACCTAAGGTCAAAAAAAGGATAAGTAGAGAGGCAAATTCCAGCTCTCAGAGGTAAGTCTATTCCCTTGGGAGACATCCCAGTAACTTCACAGTAAATCCTGTTTACATTTCATTGACTAGAGTCTCATGGTTTCACCTAGCTATGGGACTAGGCAGTATCACTTTCCATCCCAGATGGCAATATGCACAGCTCAAAAATAGGATTCTGTCCAGAGGGAAAACATATAGAGTGCAGATTGTGAGAATGAACAGGTATTCTGTGACTGTTTGACAGAGCAATGCTCCTTTCTCCCTTTTTCTTTCCTTCTTCCTCCTCCTCTTCCTCCTCCTCTTCCTCCTCTTCCTCCTCTTCCTCCTCTTCCTCTTCTTCCTCCTCCTCTTTCTCTTCTCTCTCTCTCTCTCCCTTGCCTTTACTTTTGACACTTACTTATCTCTGTCTCACTTCCTTGACTTGGAAGATGGACATAGCAAGAGCCCCAACCTCATATTGCTGTGAATATAATTAGGTTAATGTTGTGGCATATCATTTTTTTAATTTTACTTATTTCTGTATGTGTATGAATGTACTGTCTGCATGCAAGTTTGTGCACCCGTGTCATGCAATGCCGCGGAGGTCAGAAGAGGGTGTCAGATTCCCCTGGAACTGGAGTTCTCCTGGAATTGGAGTTTCAGATGGTTCTCAGCCGCCATGTGGGTGCTGGGGATCGAACCCCGGTCCTCTGTAAGAGCGGTCGGCACTCTTAACCACTAGGCCATCTCTCAGCCCGGCATATCTTATATTTAATTCTTCTAATAAACTGTTTTCCTTCGAGGTCATTAGAATGAAAATCTCTCTCTCTCTCTCTCTCTCTCTCTCTCTCTCTCTCTCTCTCTCTCTCTCTCTCTCTGTCTCTTACCAGCAGCAAGCAAAACGAGTATGAAACATTTAAAAGTACAAAACTTTGAAAAGACATTAATTAATCTTTTGCCTTCATGGCTATTTTTAATTCATGAGATATTTTTCCCACATGCTTATATTTAGTAAGCAAAATAATAAGCACATAAAATACACAATGTAAATGAATTCAATACTTTTTTTTCTTTTCATCTTGGGATAATATTTGTTTTGCTTCTATGTAAGAGTGACCCTTAGGGGGGACCAAAATTGATGAGGTAAAGAAGAGGATTTCTAAAAGAGATAATTCTTCTTCAGGATCATATATGATATGTGTATGTATACCAGCAGAAACTCACTGCAAACCAACAAAATGGATAATAAAAATATTTAGGAAGTAGTACCTTGTTCTCTTACTACATATAACTTTGATTACTAAAGAACAGTTTAATAAAGCAACAAGTTTGAAATGAAACTGCATAAGTAAGGACTGGAGAGATGGTTCAGAGGTTAAGAGGACTGACTGCTCTTTCAGAGGATCCACATTGTAGGCAACATCTCCCCATAATTTCAGTTCCAAGAGATCCTATGCCCTCTTCTGAGCTCCCTGGACATTGCATGACAAAGGTGCACTAACATACATGTAGCCAATACCCTTATACACATAAAGTAATATTAAAATATTTTTAAAAAGAACCTGCAAAAACAAATACATTTTAAAACAACCAAAGAGATTCAGGCAATAAACTGGAGTAGGGTGTTCTATATCTACTGTTTCAGACTTTGAGGGTTTACTGATCTCTGCCTTCCTAGATCTGGTGCCACTGAGACTGTATCGGACACAAGTATGTAGGGGCTACTTCTGCCTCTGTCCAAAATGCCATTGGGAAATGGACAAAGTCATTTGAAATGTACTTGTTTTCCTTATAGTTTCTTAGGCATCCAGTCTTTGTGGATAGGACCATAAATAAGAGAAATTTCTAAATGCTATTAATTACACACATATCATATCGGTGTCTTAAATGATCCAACATTATTGGTCCATATAGATAAATTTAGTCTTTACCTGTTCTGTGTCTTGTAGGTTGTATGACATTTGATTATTCTTTTTATAACATTTTTTTAATTTAATTTATTTTTGTATGTGTATGAATGTACTGTCTGCATGTAGGTTTTTGCACCCATGTCATGCAATGCCATGGAGGTCAGAAGAGGGTCTTGGATTCCCCTGGAACTGGAGTTCTGCTGGAATTGGAGTTACAGAAGGTTCTTAGCCACCATGTGGGTGCTGGGGATCGAACCCGGGTCCTCTGCAAGAGCAGTCAGTGCTCTCAACCACTAGGCTATCTTTCCAGCCCCAACATTTGATTATTCTTTTATTGATAATTTGCTTTCCAGTTTTTAAAAGAATGAAAGCCATCACAGGAAGATTCTTGTAAACATAAATAAAATATGATAGAAATTTCTAAATGAAATTAACTAAAAAGTATAATTGTGACATACACATGCTAGTTTTCAAAGTACTAGGACATTTTTATTTCTTCAACTATGTTTTACTTATTTTAAATAAACGTGTTAAGTTCAAAGGTATGGGCCAAAATCTGCTACATGGTCATGTACCTCCTCTCCTGACTCTTATAATCTTTCTGCCCCATCTTTCACATGGTCTCTAAGCCCTGGAAGGGTGAAGTTTAATATAGGAGACCTGTCCAAGGACCCACACTCTGCAGACTCTTATTCTCTATGCTTTGGCCAGCTGTGACCTTTTGTGTTCATGGACCTCTGTTGGTGAGGGAGCTTTGTTAATGAGAGTTTATAGATGCCTTGGTATTCGCTCTACCCCTTGTTATACTGTGTTCCATAAACTTCACATGTACAAGTTCCATCGTAGATATTTCACTGAGACAATCTCTGGCTATAACCAGTTGTAGAACTTTGTAATAGTTGCCATCTTTGATTAGAGGTGATTGGCATATTGGCAACTGATTACTGCTGGGTAGAGAACAGCTAATCATCTTAAAGGGATAGATAGATTGACTAGATCTCAGTGGATGCACTAGCCCTAAGGGACTTTTGGAGACACTAACTTGACTCAATAAGGCTTAACATCAATGCCATAACATATAAATCCAGCCAGGGGATACAGGAAGGTGCCAATAGTTAAGAGAGTATAAAGATGATTAAGATGTTCTACATGAAATACACATAAACTCAATTAAGGTTAATAAAATATCTGCTACAAGCTTATCAACTATCACCACATTTCCAATTACTGAACTGATCTTACCAGATGTTGAATATACCACAGGACTACATGACTAACAATTGAGGATTCCTGTATCAACAAACCAATTAATTGAATAAAGTTCCATAAAATGAAACAATGTAACATTCAGGCTGCCAGTCAGCTCTTGTTTCTACAATTGTTTTGTAACTAAATTAAAATTATAATGAGGTAAGTGAAATATTGTTTAAATTTTCTATAAACAATTTTTTTTACATTGGGGTAGTAATGGCAGCAAATTGCATGATGCCTATAGGCTGTTAATTAATCCAGGGATCAGTATAGACTATGCATTTAAGACAATCTGTTACTAGATCCTTCTCCTGTTGGCATTGTATTGAGGAATAGTCAGTCATTCAGGGTCAGAGCTAAAAATCGAAAAAAGAAGAGGAATTCAAGCAGATGTAAGCAAAACCACCATGAAAATACTCTTGTTCATAATTGCTGGGAAGTATCCCATCTGTCCTGGTTGTCAGAGATTCTATATTTGTTTCTTTATCTTTTCCCCAATGTTTTTACTTTAAAATGCCAGGGCTAATATTTGCATCACATCAATTCATAAAACCTGTCCCCTTCTGGTAGCTTCTTGGATACCAATGAAAATATTGACAGTAAAACCTTGCTTGAAAGTGCTACTAAAAATAAACTTCATAAAAATTTTATGCCTTTGTGATTTGTCTCTTGAGACTGTTTGTATTTGGAAAACGAGACACCTTCATCTAACATCTCAGCATATAAAATCGAAGGCTAAACTTCCAGAAGGAAAGCACAGGGACAAAAATTCAAGACCCCTAAGTTCACATATGGCTTCTATGTTAAATTATTAATTCACTTCTGTGAAACTCTGGTCTAACTTTTGCATTAAATATTAACCTATTACATAAAACTAACATCACTTTGTCTTCCACTCTCATAGGTAGAGAAGTTGCCATGGGATTGCTGCTGGCAAATATTCATTGGCCCTCCCTGGGGAAGAATTCTATTTTCTCAAACTGAAGATGTCAGGTTTGCTGTTTAGCTTGAGAGAAGCATTGGAATGTGAGCATAACTGTCACCCCTTGGTGGGGGCTTGAGGAGCCAGTACTGTGAACACCATTTCTCCTTCTACCACTGCTAGAACAGAAATGATTCAGGCAGAGGATGTTCTAACACACTGAGTCTCATAGCGAAGTGATAAAAACAAGTTCAGAAACCAAACGAGACTCTCCATGTACACAGGACACTGACTCACTGAGCATGTATTACCACAGTAGTAACTCATCTATAAAACCTATTAGTAACTCCTCATTCATGTTTCTATAACTAAGCCAAATAAACTCATTACTTCATCAAGCTAGACTTGATTGGACTTCTTATGTTCTATTTAGGGCTAATGGACAACTTTCACATCCCCTCTGGAAACTTAATCACAGCACAGTAATTAATATACCATACTAAGAAAGGATGTAACCTTAGCAGTCAAGAATTCAAATTCTGAGGTCCAATTACCTATATAAACTTAGGATTGTTTCTCGACCTCTGTTTCCTCACTTATAAAATAGGGGCATCAGTTATCTACAAGCAGTCACTATAGCAGGTCTTGAAAATACCTCAGTATAATGCCTGGTTTTGTTAAGGCTCAATATAGAACCTGGTATGGTGGCACACACCAGCAATCCAGCATTCTGGAGGAAGAAACAGCAGGATGGTGGGTTCAAGGCCAGCCTGGGGAATTTAGTGAGAATTCGTCTCAAAATCAAAAGTAAATAGAGCTGAGCGTGGTGGCGCACCTTTAATCCTAGCACTGGGGAGGCAGGCGGATCTTTGTGAGTTCAAGGCCAGCCTGGTCTACAGAGTGAGTTCCAGGACAGGTGGTGCTACAGGGAGACCATGTTTAAAAAAAAAAGGAAATAGAAGGCTGGAGACATAGCTAGGGGCACAGCATTTGCATAGCATGTGTAAAGCCCTGGGTTCAGTTCCTCATACTGCAAATGTTAAGTAATTTTTAAGACAAATAGGGCTCAGAAAGAGACACAGGGAGTGAGAGACTGAAACTTATTGATAAATCAAAACACTAGAATGCAAACAATCCATGTTTCATGTCAGTATTCAATTTGAAAGCAATGGCATAGCTACTCAGCCTCCTTCACTACCATAGGTATCCAGAGCCGTAGAGCTACACATTAGGTGGCTGAAGACATTTTCTTCTTCAGAAGTACTTTCATTATTTTTGGTAACTAGACTTCCTTTTTATGTACAAATAAGTAGATCATATGACCAAATCTGAGTTGATGAGTTCAGGAACTTTACTTCTTCCCAAGAACTTTCCATTTCCACTGCTAAACTCAGCATGAAAAAGAATGATGAGCTTACTGATACACAGGAAACAGGTGAGGGAGAAGCAATGGGGACCTTGTGCCCTTTAAGCAATAATATGTAAATTAACATATCTTCAGATGCTCTCAACAAAATAAGAGCTAGTTGGTTACAGAAAACAGATGATGTGTTCTCCTAGCCTGTCCTGTGCTGCTTTTAAAGCAGAGCATAGACTAAAGTTACAGAGAAATGTTTTCTATCAATAGATGCTCAGAAGTCCATGTCAAACACAGGTTTCTCTTTGTCACATCATCTCATGGCAAAAGTCAAAAATGAGAGAAAGCGGAAGCCTGAACCCACAACCTCAAGGTCAATGCAATGGACATTAATTTATTAATTTATTAATTTATTCATAAGGGTAGAGCCCTCATGGCCCAAACCCTTCCTATTAGGGAACTGTGTATTAAGATTTAAGTGTCCAACAAGTGTACTGTGGGAGACAAATTCAAACTATAGCAAGTATCTACATAAAGAAAATGAAATATAACTGCAATAATTATCTTCTATCATTGATACTCTTAGCTTTCTTCAGAAGTTTCTTTAAGTTAAATCCTATCCATGCTAATTAGGGTTGAGGTAAATATTCTAGACAAACTGTATTAGAAATGAAATTATCTAGAAACAGATAATCATTGTTTAACCTTTGTTTATATCTAGTAAAGGCTTAAAAGAATGCATTATTTCTGAACTCTCACTTAAATCTACAAAAGAAGATACTTCTATTGGCCAGTGAAAAGGAGTTTCAATTTGATCGAGGACAAATATACATTGCACATTTGTGAAAAGGCAAGTGGTACACATTCCTTAAACTGGGAATCAATATAAAAGAGCAATGTGAAACAAAATAGTACACGTAAACCAGGCTTCAAATCTTGGATGCACTTCAAAACAACCCAGTTTCATGAAGGAACATCCCTTTGACACTGTGAAGACTTTAAAAAAGGTGAGAGTTCATGCTTCTTGGTTTCTTTCAAACACATACAAATAACATAAGACTGTTTAGATCCCTGCTTTTAATTTTTTTTAAATCATCAGACTCAGTGACTCATGATAGACTTTCAAAAATTTGACAAGCATTGCATTTTCCTGTAACCACAGAATCAGATTACTAAAGTAAAGCCAAAATCATTAAAAAAAAATCTAACTGGAAATGGTAGCTGACTCATAATCTCAGGACTCAGGATGCTGAGGCAGGACAATTGCCACCAATTTGAAGCCAGCCTGTACTACAAGGTAAGACACTGTATCTAAACGAAACAGCAATAAAACCATTTTAGTGTCTAAACCACTCTCACAAACTGGCATGTGTTATACTCCAGCCTCATGAATGTTCCTTTTACTGTCTTCAGAAAAATAATCAAGAAACATCTTAAATTCTTCTTTAGTGACAGAATTACAACAATTTTTCTCAAATCAGATAGCTTTCTCAAATCAGATAGGTGAGAAACTAATAGGCAATAATACCAGCCTAGGTAAAGCTAGTTGTGCTTATTTTACTTCTAAAGGAAAATAAATTGAGCTGTTTAGTTAATTTGTTTTGTTTGTTATTAAGAACAACAACACTGAATAAAAGAAGGTTCCTGATTCATGGTTCACTAAGATTCCCTCAAGTTCTGCTAAACTCGGATCTAACAACTGTCTAGGATATCAAAATAAAATATTTTGCACATTTGGGAAGAAAATTTACTTTTATTAGAAAGAAGAATTCTTAGTATAGCCAGGAATATATACAAGTGAGAATTGTCTTAAAATATGCACTAGGTTAGATAAAAATCACAGGAAACATAAAAAATTAGAGGTGTCAGCCAAGATAAGCCTATAAACACCTGGACTGAATATAGAAATTCAATTGACAATTGAAAGCTATTTTAAGAAATATAAGATAGATTATTTTTCTACTTAAATCACCAAAGAAGCCTAAATATTTCAAAATAATCTGTAGACTATGAAACAGGACATGAAATGCTAAAACACTGTTTTCTTCCTTGGCTGTGTACTCAGGGCCATAAAATAGATTTGATAGAACACAAAAAAATAAGCCTCGTTTTAAGGTGAATTTCATCAGTCAGTGTATATTTAAACTTGTGCTTCTATTATTTCTTCCACATTTTTGGGAGCATTCTGAGCTTGATAAATTCGACTGTAGAATCATTCCATGAGAATTATACCTTTGCTTGAAAAAAACAACAGCAAAATCAGTGATTCTTCCATGCCATCAGTTCTTTCTCTATCAAAAATTATTTCAACTAAATGTGTAGATGAAAAAAGTAGGTCATTATAACTTCTCAAAAGAATCAAGGAGTAAATTCTCTTTGTGCTGAGGGTGATCTCTGGGGGACATATATTCGAGAATAAGATCTATAATATAGATATTCTCTGTAATATCTTACAAAAGGAATTTCAAATGATGAGCTTGATATTCAAGTAAATGAGCTTACACAAGCCTAAAACTTGTCACATTTACATACAATTTGAAACTACAGCTTTTGTTTATGGGATATTCAATGTTTCTGTTGGAATTTCCTTCATTGTTTTATCACCTAGAGGAAGTTTAAACAGTATGAAGAAGGCAACTGAAAAGCAGGCAAGGGGTAATCCTAGCTCTTATATCACACAAGATTTTAGTGAAAATGTAACTATAAAGATTTACTAATTTATCTCACAGTATGATTCTCCCCTTTAAATGTCATATTTAATCTCCATATTCTCTGTGCTTGAACTTAGAATGCATATTATATATAAGATATGTCAGTGGGCATCAACATTGAACAATTTCAGACACTAAAACAAAGGAAAATATGAAGCATGACCTGTGATCTCACTTAGGAAATGTCTTCAGTCTATCCTTCAACAATCTGCTCCAGCCTCACGTCTAAGACATGGCCTAGCACTCTCTGCCACACTTCTGTATGCGTGTATACAAAAGACAGAAATGGACAAAAGTGATAGCCCATGGTAACAGTTCCGAAATAGTAGGAGGGAATTCCTAAGTGCAGAATACTTTTTACTGACTTTTTGTTGTTGCTATTGTTGTTGTTGATGATGATAATGATGATGTTCAATATTTGTTAAGTTTTTTAGGCCAGGAGGAAGGTCTGTGCACCCTGATAAGGGCTTTATGCAAGAGCTACTTAAAAGATTTAATCATATATAACTAGTGACATCATAGAATTTTTAATGAGGCATTTCAATGTTTATCTTTTATTTTTGAATAATCTAATACATTATCTGCCACCTTTTAAAACAAAATACATATAACCTAAATCAATCAGTTTGTTAATAAAAATAAATTATAAACATTTATAGATGTCAAGAAGAATGTCAACAAGACACTTAAGGGAGTTTTGTGTTTAGGGCGGAAGAAGCAATGGCATTCATGTGACATTTCCTTTAGTGACATCCCACTAGACTATACCAGCCTTGGCAACAAAGAGGAGACAAAAGATATGAGTGCCAGTCCTCACTCTGATCCTAAGTGGCTGACTTAATTTGAGAAAAAAAAATTGAGGCTTGGGTATTTTAATATCTACCTGCCTGGTTCCCAAAGTGAGCATTCTAGTTTGGCTTCAATTGATGTGACAAAACACTCTAATCAATATCAACTTGGAGAGGAAAGGGTTTATTCTATTCATCTTACATCTCCCAGGTCACAGTTTATCACCTAGGGACCCCAAGGCAGGAATCTGTGCAGGAACCTGGAGGCAGCTGCCAAAGCACAGGCCATGGAGGAATGCTGCTTACTGGCTTTCTCCCACAGCACATGCTGGGTCTGCTTCTTATACAATACAGCACAACCTCCTCAGGGGTGGCAGTGCCCACAGTGGGCAGGGCTTTCCCACATCACTCAACAATTAAGAAAATACCCCCACAGACATAGCTACAGGCCAGTCCAATGGAGGCAATTCCCCAACTGAGGCTCCTTCAACCCAGGTGTGTCAAGGTGACAACTAAACCTATCCAGCACAATTGACCCATTGTCAACTTGACACAAACGCATCACTATTAAACCACAAGCTTCCCATTTCATATCCCCAGGGTATGATATTAATATCACAACATAAAACACTACAACTTTAAAAGTACCACAATCCATAAAAAATATCTCAAACATTTAAAAATTCAAAGAATCTTTTAGAAGTCTCTCAACTGGATCCGAGATCTCCTGAGCCCAGCGGAAGGTACCGGGGCGCGGGCTGAAGAACCCCCCTACCCCCCCACCTCCCCACTCCCCACCCCCCGCCCCCCGCCAACTGGGATTACGAAGAGGCATCTGAAGGAGACAAACAAAGCAAGCCTTCAACACAGTGAAGAGGCATTTAGGACTCACATTGGAATACAGGCAAGGAGAAGCACATATGCCAGGATCATGAAAAAGAGACAACACTGGAAAGGGGCAAGATAATCCCGTTCCAAGCTTTACCAACCCTATGGAAGACTCCTGCAGTGGGATCCCTCTGGGGATGCCTCAGGACACAGACATCAGAAACACAATTGGGAACATATTTAAAGAACTACAAGATCATAAAGAACAAATTAAAGATCTAAGGAAAGAGAATGAGGAACTCAAGAAGGACCTAGAGAGAGAGAATGACAAGCTCCGGAAGGAAGTAGAAACACCGAAAAGATCCCAGCTGAAAAAGATAAAGAAACCAACCAGCGAACCAAAGAGCTACAAAAAAAGATCAAGAAGCTCCAAAAAGAAGTAGAAATACTAAAGAAATCAGAAGAGGAAATGAAAAAGGAAATCAAACACTCATCCATTCAAGAGGAAAGGAATGGAAAAAGCCTCAGAAGCAGAATGGAGGAAGCAGAACAAAGAATATCAGACCTGCGGAAGATTTAACAACCAAAAAACTAAAAACCTCAAGGAAAAGATTATGAAAAATTTAAAAATACACAAAAATGGAACAACCAGGAGCTGTGGGACACTATGAAAAGATCAAGACCTCCACATCATAGCACTAGAGGAAGGGAAGAATCCCAAACAGAATGGGTATTTGATCAGATCTTCAAAGAATACTAGCATGAAAAACTTCCCCAAACTAAAAAAGGCAGAAAACCACACCACCAATCAAGAAGCACCACCAAACACTCCAAACAGATCAAGCATCAGTAAAGAATTCTCAGCCCACTATCATTAGTTAAAATGCTTAGACACTCCCAAAAACAAAGCAAAATCCTTAAAGCCACAAGAGAAAAAAACAAACAAGTGCCTATACGGGGAAACCTATCAAATTACAACACTTGACTTCTAACGCAAACTATGAAGCAAGAGAAACCTGGAAGCCAACACTTCCAGTGGTTAGTGACAATGATGCCACCAGGTTACTATACCCAGCAACAAATGTCTCAATTATAAAGTGAAGGAGAGAGAAAAATCTTGCCATGAGCATAAAAAACTTGAAAGAAACATGTCCGGAAAAACCAACCTTCCAGAATACTTGAAGCCAATTCAAAGGAAAACAGAGAACGGAGCAACCAACCCCATGGCACCTAAGAAAGCAGAAATCAATAAAAAGCAAATCTGCAGAATGTAGATATACCTAAATCAAAACCCAGATGGATAAATAAGGCATTATAAGGAAACAAACAAAACTATCAGTCATAACCTAAATATTAATGGACTAATTCCCCAATCAAAAGACCATGAGACTTGGAGATAGGATTAGGAAACAGGAACCCATGATGTGCTTGTCTAACAGGAAACACATCTTACCCTCAAGGACAGGCACACACCTTAAGTGAAGGGATGGAAAAAATATTCCAAGCAAAATGGTACCAAAAGAAGAGGTGTGCTTATTTTAATACTTGGACCACAATTAGACTTCCAAAGTTAAAAGGAAATCAGAAGAGACAAAGAAGGCCATATTACATTTTCATCAAAGAACAATATCACCAAGAAAGATTTCACAATTATGAATAATACTCCCAAATTCTGGTTGCACCAACCTTTATAAAAGACCAATTCTTCCAGGACCACACAGTCACAGCTAAACCCCAAGTACACTCATACGTGGGAGGAGATTTCAATACCCCACTGAGTCCTTGGATAGGTCAACAGGACAAGGAATAAAACAGGAGAAGGACATCTGAACCTCACTGAACTAGATACACCAAATGGACCTCATAGACCTCTACCGAACATCCATCCTAATACCAGAGAATTACCTTTCTACTCAGCACCCCATGGAACATTTCTCCAAAATCGACACATACTGGGACACAGAAGAAACCTCTCATAAATACAAAAAGATTGAAATAATTTCATGCATTCTATCTGATACCACAGTGCAAACAAGCTCAACACCAACACTAGGATAAGCACTATTGCCTACAAGAATACATGGAGAGAGAGTAAACAACACCTCTCTGAATAATGAATGGGTCAAGGAAGAGATAAAGAAAGAAATAAAAACATTCCTGGATGGAAACTGAATGACAATGACAATTACAACACAACAAACCTATGGTGATACTTTAAAAGCAGTCCTAAAAGGGAAGTTTATAGCCGCTCGGTGCCTACATTAGAAAAAACAGAAAAGAGCACAAGTGAATGATCTAACACTACAGCTAAGTAGTGAGAGGCAACAACAGATGAACTTCATGAATGCAACAGACAGAAAGAAATAACAAAAAATCAGAGCAGAAATCAATGAAATAAAACAAAGAAAAACAATACCAAAAAAAAATCATAAATCCAAAATTGTTCTTTGAAAAAAAACAAGATAGACAGACCTCTAGCCCAGTTAACAAAAAGAAAGGAAGGAACAACTCCAATCAATACAATCCGTGATGAAAAGGGAAATATCTCACAACGGAAAGGAAAAGATTCAGAAAATTAATGGGAATATTACAAGAAACCTATTTCTACCAAGTTTGAAAACTAGAATGAATGGATGAATATCTGAAATCCTGGGAATCACAAAGCTTAACTGAGAAGCAGACTGACTTAAACAGACCCATAACATATGAGAAATAGAGGATGTAGTTAAGAAGCCTCCCCCCAAAAAAAAAAGCCCAGGCCCAGACGGTTTCACGGCAGAATTCTATAAAACATTTCAAAAAAGACCTACTACAACCATTATTACTGAAACTGTTTAGAGTATACAATCAGAGGGAATTCTCCAAAATTCCTTCTATGAAGCCACACACTCTATTACCAAAACCTAGGCAAAATTCCCAACTAAAAACGGAGAATTATAGACACATCTCCCCATGAATACACAGATGCCAAGATTCTAAACAGGATACTGGCAAATCGCATACATGACCCACATCAAGAAGATCATCCATCATTGACCAAGTTGGATTCATACCAGAGAGCAGGGAGTGTTCAACTCAAAAATCAATAAACACTCATTCAAACACGATGTTTAAAGTGAATCAAATGACAAAAACCACACCATCATCTCAATTGATGCAGAAAAAGCCTCTTGACAAATCCAGCATCCCCTTCATGCTTAAGTCCTAGAAGGAATTGGACTTTGGAGGGCTTCATTCCTCAATGTAATCAAAGCCATATACAGGACAACCACAGCAATATCATCCTAAAATGGGAAACTACCAGAAACATTCCCTTTAAATGTAGGAACATGGCAAGGCTGCCCCTGTCACCCACTCCTCTTCAATGTGTTTGAAACATTTGTGCTAGAGCAAAATAGGCAAAGAAAAGGATATTAAAGGAGTACTAATTTGGAAAAGAGGAAGTCAAGTAACTACCCTATTTGCTGATGATATGATTGTTACTTAAGGTATGCTAAAATCTCCACCAGAAAAATCTCCAGAATAAAATGAATAAAGCCACAAAGCAAAACAAATAACTAAAAAAAAAAAAATATCAATGGCCTTTCTTTACAACCAACAACAAACAACTGGAGAAGAAATTCACAAGAGGAGTTTTCCACCCACAATAGTCCTCAAAAATATAAAATTAAAAAAAAAACAAAAAAACAAAACAAAAACAACAAAAAGATCTACAAAAAAATTTAAACACTTAAACGAAAGAAATGAAGACAGACACTCAGAAGATGGAAAAACAACCTCCATGTCTCATGATTGGAAAAATTAACATACTGTAATAATGTACCATTTTACCAAAACTCTTGTATAGATTTAAACGCAATCCCAATTACAATCTCCCCAAAGAGTTTATTCTACAGGCTTGGAAACCAATGTTCTTAAATTATTTGGAGATACAAAAGACCCCGAATAAGCCAAAATCAACCCTGAGTGAAAAGAGCTACCACAAGGGCGGAGGGAATCTCATATACCAGACTTCAAACCTTATACTTCAGCGCAATTTGGCTTTATAGTCATAAAAACCACAGGCTGCGATACTGCCACAAAAACAGACCTGTTGATCCAATGGAACAAAACCGAAGATCCAAATCTGAGCACATCCAATTTCAGCCATCTTATATTTGACAAGGGGCCAAGAAGGCACAATGAGAAAAGACAGCATCTATATTCAAGTAAGTGTGTTGGAAAAATTGGATCATCACTGTAGAAGAATGAAAATTAAACCCCTACCCTTGCCCTGTAAAAAAAGTCAACTCTACATGGATTAAAGACTTCAAAGGTTTCGAACCCCAAACACTACTGAAAGTGATAGTAAGGAAAAAACGTATGGCAGCAGACCTATCAAGACCATAAGTATACAGATTGTAGGTGAAAAATACTTTTTAAATCAGTCAGCAGCTGCATAGGATATAAGTTCTGAAATTAAAAGTGGACCCTCATTAAACTCAAAAGAGCTTCTGTACAACAAAAAGAAAACAATCAAGGGAAGTGTAAAACAAGTGAGGGGGATAAATCCCACAGAGTGGAAGGTAATCTTCACTGCAGATACATTCTGACAAAGCATTGATTTCCCAGAATATTATAAACTACTCAAAAAATTAAAAGAAAAAAGAAAAAGAAAACAAATGACCCACTCTAAAGATGGAAGCAAAAAGATGACAGAGACTTCACAAGTGTTGAATTAGAGATGGCTGAGAAAACACCTCAAGACAAACTGCTTCAACATCACTAATCATTAAGGAAATGCAAAATCAAAAACCACTTTTAGATACATTTTACTCCAATAAATAAGACTGGCTAGGATCAAGAAAACAACTGATACCAAGTGCTGGAGAGGTGTGGGGAAAGCAGAACACACATTCCCCCCACTGCTGGATGGAATGGTAAAACTCATATAGCCACTATGGGAAAGCAGTGTGTGAAGAACCCTTGGAGGACTTGGAATAAACTTGCCAACCAACCCAGCCATACCCAATCCTGGGCACGTGTTACCCTCAAGACTTACGGCCACCACAGACGGATACATGCAAACAGCCATCGTTTATGCAGCTTCTTCCTCTTCACAATAGCAAGGAGCTGGAACCAACCTAAATGCCCCTCAACTGACGAGTGGATAGAGAAAATGTGGTACATATACACAATGGAGTTCTATGCAGCAGTAAAGAAAGACAACATCATGAGCTTTGCAGGAAAATGGCTGGAACTAGAGGACATCATGCCGAGTGAAGTAACACAGTCCCTGAAAAACAAACGACGAATGGTATCCCTCATCTGTGGATGCTAGTGCCAATTACCCAAGTATTTTGTAAATATTTATATTTACCCAAGTAAGTATTTCTTGTGTAGGGCCCCCTGAGCTTTTGTCCAAAGCAGTTGTTCGTAATGTGTATTGGAAACAACAACAACAACAACAGAAAAGACTGCATCAAAGAACTGACTGAAACAGCGAACTTCTGCTCAAAACAGTCAACTTCCTCATGGAGAATATTGAGAAAGACTAAGAGATGAAAAGCATGTTTGGCAGAATGCATGAGCTCTGGTGGGATGGGGGAATGGTCGGGAACATGGGTCTAAATTTGTTAAAAAAATAAAAATAAATTTATGTGGAAAAAAAAAGAAGTCTCTCAACTGAAGGCACCTGGAAAATTAAAAGCAAGATAAGTACTGTTTTATTTCAAGGGAAGAATCCGGCTCACTTAAGTAAAACATTAGTCTAGCAAAGTAGCTCAGGCTGGACACCTGGGATTCACTCATGATCTTCTGCGCTGTAAAGGGTCTCAGCAGCTCCCCTTCTCTGACTTTGCCATCCACAACACACACAGCTTGTCTTGCAGGCCCAGGCCAGCTTCATTCCATACCTCTGCAGCCCTTGATGTTTGTCCCATTGTCCTGGTAGCTGCAAATATCTGGGGTTGCCACTGAAACTGTGGCTGCACCTTCACCAATGGCCATTCTAACCTCTCTTGGTGGAAAGCCTTGGATTCTCTTCATGACCCCTACAATTCTGGGGTCTTCACTGCAACCAAAGCTGCACTTCCACCAACAGCCTTTCCTGGCTTCTCACTTTCCTGAGCCTCAAGTGTTTCTGTGTCATCTTTTACACTTTTGACAACACCTGATCCATGCAGGAGACATGTACACATTAGCAAGTCCCATTTCCAGCTTGAGATGGAGACTTGGGCCCTTGAGGAAGTTCTTCCCGGAAGACTTTATCACACTGATGCTGGTCTCTTGTTACTTATAATTGAATTTTCAGCCTTGAGTTACTGTGACAAAATACACTAACTTACTTTCTATTACTGTAACCCAAACCAAATTTTAAAAGAAAGGGTTTATTTCATATTACAGATCACCTTCCATCCTGCCACGGGAGGCATTCAAGACAGGAATCTAGATGGAGGATCTAGAACAGTAACCAAGGAGGAATGCTTCCTATTGGCTTTTTCCCTCTGGCCTGTGCTCAGCCTGGAGGAAAGGGTTTATTCATCATACATCTCCCAGGTCAAGGTTCATCACTTAGGGAGTCCAAGATAGGAACTTAAGGTAGGAACGTAGGACAGGAACCTGGAAGCAGCTGCTGAAGCACAGGCCATGCAGGAATGCTTCTTACTAGCTTTCTCCCCTAGCCATGCTCAGCCTGCTTTCTTATATAATATAGAACAACTTGCCCAGGGATGGCACTGCCCACAGAGAGCTGGGCCTTCCAACATCACTCAAAAATCAAGAAAATACCCCCACAGACATGGCTATGGGCCAATCCAATGGAGGAAATTCCCCAGTTGAGGCTCCTTCAACCCAGGTGTGTCAAGTTGACAACTAAAATCTCCTCAGCACAATGAAGATCAAAGGAAACAATATGATCCATAACATTCGCCAATTAGAGGAATATGTATATACAATATGTCAAGAAATCTTGGTTATTATATAGTTACAATGTGGAAACTCATGGGCCCCTAGGTTTCTTTATATGTTAGAAGATTTTATACTTCCTTTAAGTAGAGGAAGTAAAAGACAGCTTGCATGGATACAAGCTTAAGAATCTTACTAATGTCTCCACTAGAATTCAGGTAACTTGAAAGTGGCTTAGGACCAGTGAGGTGGATCTTCATAGGAACATAGGGAGAAGACAATAGCCCCCCAAAACAGTGACCTGGGATGCAGGTAAGTGGTCACCCAATATCTGTGATACCTTCTGACATTTAATCAGGTATCCATACCTAAATCTGAGTGAATAGTGTATATTACAGATATGATGAGAATGCTGTAGTTTGCTCCACATAAACAGCCAGGCACTGTAGCTTCAAAGGTACCATGAAGTGATATCAGAAACAGATGTGGAAGGATACATTTAGAAATATCCTAAAAGACTAAGTCAAAGAATTGACTGAAACAGTTAACTTCTGCCCCAAATGATAAACCTGTGCAGAGAAAAAACTTTAAATAGAGAAAAAGATGCAAGACATATATGGCAGAATGCATGAACTGGGGTCAGGTAGGGTCATGGAAAGGGGAATGTGTCTAAATTGGACTGAGAAATGATATATGAAATACACAAAACATCAATAAAAATGTTATAAAAATAAGAAGTATCCTAAAATTCAACAAATCCAGCAACTCGATTTAAAAATGAATAAAGAACTAGTGGTGGATCACTTGACTCATCTGGGAAGAGGGACCTCAAGTGAACCATTTCTTCCATGGGATTGGGCTGCAGCCATGTCTGTAGGACAATTCTTGATTGTTGAGTGATATAGGATGGCCCAGCCCATTGTGAGTGGTCCTACCCCAGGGCAGGTGGTCCTGAACTACATAAGAAAGCAGGCTGAGCACAGGCCAGAGGGAGAAAGCCAGTAGGAAGCATTTCTCCTTGGTTACTGTTCTAGATCCTCCATCTAGAATCCTGTCTTGAATGCCTCCCCTAGCAGAATGGAAGGTAACCTGTAATATGAAATAAATCCTTTCTTTTGAAAGTTGGTTTGGGTTACAGTAATAGAAAATAAATTGGACAGAAATTGAGTAGCCATTTCTTTTTTTCCTTTTTTTTCACATGGTGGAAATGAGAGTAGCCAGTTCTTAAAAAATGATATGAAAATGTATAATAAATGCATGAAAATATTTATTTCTTCATTAATAGTAAAGATAAATAGAGATAAAAACTAAATACTTCCATATTACCCAATGAGATGACTACTATATAAAAAATGAAAAACAAATGTTTTGAGGCTACGTACTCTTGGTGAGAACATAAAATAACACAGCTATTTTGGAAGACAGTATGGTAATTCTTCATTAAATTAAAACTACCCATGTTCTTAGCAATATTGTTCACAGTAGTAAGAAGGATAACTCTGATATCCAAGGATTGGTAAATCAATAAAGAAAATGAATAAATTCATATAATAGAATATTACTCACCCTTTAAAAGGAAGGAAATTCTGAACTATGCTAAAATGTGAATGAGCCTTGAGGGCATTATGCTAACTGAAATAAGTCTGACACAAAAATAAAAACACCCCATGATTCCACTACTACAGAGTATTTACAGTAGTTAAAAATCTTGGGGCTGGAGAGATGGCCTAGCAGTTAAGAGTACCGACTGCTCTTGCAGAAGACCTGGGTTCAATTCCCAGCACTCACACGGTGGCTGAGAACCGTCTTTAACTCCAGTTCCAGGGTAATCTGACACCCTCTTCTGACCTCCACGGCATTGCCCCACATGGGTGCACAGACCTACATGCAGACAGTACATTCATACACACATAAAAAAAAGTCTCTGTCCTTTGATTACAGAATAATGACCCAGGGATGTGGAGAGATGGGAATGGAGTTAGTATTTGAAGGATACACAGCTCCACATTTAAAAATAAAATTATCTATGATGACAAATGCTTTTGAAAGTATTTAACTTCAGTGAACTAAAATTATTAAGATGGTAATTATATTTGTATTCCAACACAAAATGTTTGTTAAAAAAACATATTTTTCATATAGCTATCAAAAGCATTCCATGCATATCACTACCCTATTCCAGGATGTCATCCTCCTCCACAGCAGATATTAAAAGGAGGATCTGGGAGAAATGGAGAGGAAACCAATACTTCTAAATATGGAGGGGACTGAGGAAATAGCACAGCAGCTAAAGTGATTGCTGAGGAAGGAGATGGACCAGAGTGTCATACCTAGATATACTTGTGCATACCGGATGGGCATGGCCTCAGCCTGTAATTAATTGCAGCCTTAGAAAGTGGAGGCAGGGGAGACCCAGAACAAGCTACATAGCAAGACCGTCTGTACCTGTGAGCTCTGGGTTGACTGAGAGCCTCAATTAATAAGGCAGAAGAATTAACAGGGATGATGTCTAATCTTAATCTCAGGCCATCACATACAGGAACACAAGCATGCATGCCCCCACATACAAAAATATGCACAAAGATACTCACAAAAAATGTAAGGAGAGAAAAAGCCATAGAAGTACAGCAATAATCTAGAATAAGAAACTTGAAGCTTGTGAAACAGTACCAGAGAAATATGCAGTGTACACAATTGTACCTTGAATTTTATTCCATGAAAATCAGCCTCAAGAAAAGTTGAAGGTGGAAGCAATGAATTTGACAGAGATGTTTGAGTAGCATTATGTACATTTGTTTAAAATGTCTTATGCTTTACTAATTATTAAGGGATACAAAGCCAGTATAAACAATCACAGTATATAATGATAACTCTTTTAATTGGACTGACTCTAAGAATCAATTTTAATAAATATATACATATATAAATATATGTGCTGGATTCCATGCTAAGTGCTTTAGTGTGAATTGGATTACTTAATTTAGGTCTTCTTATTCAGCTGCAAAGTGCCCACAGCTTTCTCAGTGCCTCTGGTTCATAGCTGAGTAACTGAGACCCAGAGAACTTTACCAATTTTCTCAAGGTTAATCAGCCAAGAAGGAGCCAGGCTGGCGAGTGAACAGCAGTGTGACTCACGATGCCCATGGGAACCAAAGCACAGCACAATGGACTCCACTAGAGAAGGACAACCCTGAGTAAATGTGTCTGTGAGGTCACTGGTTGAAATGACACCTGAAAGTAAAACAAGATCAAGATGCAGGAAAAAGTCATAGGCCATATGGAACTGGTCCATTCTGGGCACAGCTCCCAGCTCCAGGTACATCTTGCAATTTTTTTCTCTATACAAAGCTTGGTGTTGCAATAAACTTTTTTTTTGGCTTAAATCACTACTCTTGTAATATGATCTGAAAGTAACCTAAACTTTTATTTCTACCAGGATGCAATGTTTGAGAAGTGTTGATCCATCTTGTACCTTATTTCTTGATATGGGAAATCGAACTTAAAGATGTATTGTCAGTTTGATGGAATTAATGTGAGATTTAAATGAGATAATTTGACTAAGTGTGGAAGGTAACTTCACAATATAGTTGATTATAAAAGCAACTCCACACCGTTTTATGATATATACATATATATATTGATTCTCATTAGAAACTAAAAATGTTAATGAATTTTAAACATTAATATTAAATTAGAATGAATATAAAAGTGAAAGGAGTTTTTATTGTTCCAATGTAATACAATGCATTTCCTTCCTGGTACTGGAAATGTCCATAACTAACTTATATGCAAAATATGCTATTCTCAATAAACTATAAAGGTCAATATGTACAAAGGTAACAGGAATATAAATGAAAACAGTTTAGCCATGAGGGAATGCTATAGGCAGCAGACAGTGGAGAGAAGAGAGGAATGCAAAAAAGTGTCTCTGACACTTTGTGTGCCCTTGTTTCAGTCTTCTTGGCCACTCAATGATGTGTTTACATGAGGTGCACTCAATGGTCCATTCCAGTTTGAAAAAAATGTTGAATTATTTTTCATCCACTTTTGATAATCCCAGTTAGACAGCAGGTAGATAACAGCCAAATGGAATATACAGAGAAATTTCAGTCTTTAAATGGTCTGACCAGCGCAGGGTAGTAGCACATAAGAGGGAGAGTCAATTTTCTTTAGGCTTGTAAAGCCTGGGTAGTTGAGCAGACTCCAAGGGATGGGTCCACAACAAGTGCATTTTGGGATTCAGATTACCTTTGATGGGCCTTTGAAAAAAAATATAATAATCAAAGACAAGAAATAAGGGGCAGTAGAATAGGGTTGGAGATGGGGAGGAGGTCTGAATGTGATCAAAATACACTGTATGAAATTCTCCAAGAATAAAAAAATTAATATCTACTTTTCATTTCCTTTCCTTCCTTTCTTGCTCTCCTGATCTTGGAGGATCATTAAAAAGCAGTGTGATGCAATCACTTACAGTCACCCAAAACAGCATGGGTGAATTTGATGAAAGCTGTGCCTCGATTCCACCCTATAGGTTGTATAATACAACTGCCTTCTGGAGAACCATGGGTCAAAAAACAAAAACCCAAAAAAAGAAAAAAAAATAGGGAGGGATACAGATAGAAATGAAACCTTTTTGTCAAAAACCTTGCAATTCAAATCTTAAAACTAACTACGGGAAAAGATTTGTATGTTCCAACAGGTCAAAATGTCACCAACTTAACAGCTGAGAAAGAAAAGATACAGCTTTTCATCAAGTAGGATGTACCAGAAAGTGACAACAGAAAGGTTGGCCCGTCCAAACATTGAAAGGAAGAAAAGCCTCAGATTGCTACAAACATCAAACCCCTCTGTGGATCCTACTTGTAACAACTATGTATAATGAGTTCTAACAAAACTTACCCTCTAGGAGCCGCAAAGATTTTAATATGAGAGACTTACCGCCCCCCCCCCATGGAACAAGGAGAAATATGATGAATGACGGTCATTCTCCACTGTAAATTGGAGAACAACTACTATAGAGGTAATTTCTTAAAGAACCAGTAAAACTGTCTGTCTTGAATTGACTAATAGACATAGGAACTGTGAAAAGGATTAGTCTCTATTCAGAACCAATATAGAATACTAAAAGTTCCTTAAGCTGCACTTAAGCAAATATTATTAATGGCAGGAGTCTGATATCAGCAAGGATTTATTCTACCAAGGAATTTTGGCCAGGGGATCCAAGGCCCCCAAAAGTGTAAGGCTCCTTGCCTCTAAAAATACCTGCAAGAAGAGAGTGCGATTAAGGGCCCTGGCGTCGAGACTGAGCGGCGTTTCTTAACATGGGAAAGATGTATTGAGACACACACCATGCAAGTGACAGATTGTCTCTGGAATACCAGAGAGTGTAAACCAAAGGTCCACTATTACCAATAAAGCAAATTATTGGGTCTCCTTGAGTCAAAGCAAGACCCTCCCCGTCGAGCACCAGCTACACCCGTACCTGCCTGGAAATACTGTGCGCAAAGGCAGCCATATTGCCTGTATATCCCAAATCTAATTGGCGATTAGTGGCTCTCTCCTTGGAGGAATAACCCATGGCTGATGCCAAAGCTTGCACCCTGCTAAATGGTCAGGAGATGTTGTAAAGCCACAGTAATACCCCCATCATATTTTAACAGAAAAAATGTAATTCATGGATTAACATACCATCCAACAAAATGTGAGACTATACCAAAGTAACCATGATAACAATTTAATACTGTTTAATATACTTATATATCTAATTGCTTGTGCTTCATAGTTAGGAATCGAAAGTTATTCCTGACAAACATGTCAGCCCATGAAAAGAAAACAGCCAGAATCTGACCAAGACTAAGACAGCAGCTCAGAGAGAAAGTAGATGTTTTGCTTCTCATCCCCTGTTGCCCCTCTAAGTTCTTAAGGCAAAATCTGTAGAAGAGGCGGCGTGGTAGAATGTAAGGGCTGTGTTTGGGGTGAATGGCGAAACTGCAGACAATGTCACCTGGGACACTCTTTTGATCAACTTGATTGAACATACAAGCCCCCCCCCTCCTCCCCCCCCGCTGGATGGGGGACCAAGGGTCTGTGTGGGTTTGGGCACAATGCTTCTTGCAAGTTTGGTTTTACATGAAGGGATGCTTGTACTCATAAATTATCACTTATGCCTAAAAAATGGAAAAAAAAACTGAGAGAAAGATCGCAGGAACAGTTATGGCAAAAAGAATGCATGATCTTGGATGGTGGTGGGGTTGGGATGGGGGGAAGGAAGTGGAGAATATGCCTGAAACTAATTGGTAAAAATTGATTATGAAATACACAAAGCATCAATAAAAAAAAAAAAAAAGAAAAAAAGTCAGTGTGATGCTTCAGAGGCAAGATACCGGGAACATAAAAGAAAAGGAGAAATGGTAACACAAAAGTCTTAAAACTAGAGAATTTGACCTCAAATAAAGAAGTTGTCAAGGTGTTTCCACAAACGTCTGCAGAGACTCCTCTAATCTCTGGTCAGCAGCAAGCCTCTGGAAACATTTCAGTTAAGCACATTCTCAGGGCTAGCCAGACACAGTACATCAGACACCCGCAGAGAGGCCCAGAAATCTGTATTTTGAAGTGCTTTATAGATGACCCCTCTCACCTAGACACTGTTGTCATTTGATGCTCTTCTAACCCTTTAAGCTGCACTTATTTTTGTTTTCCTTATGAATTCCAAGATTAATCTTGTTAAACATTTGCAATCTATGGTACTCCATAATTAAGTTACTAATCCTAGAGTCTGTCAAGGTTCAAAAATATCCTCTAATCCATTACACAGTCTGAAATTTCACAGCTGTTGCATATGGGGTGTATGTGATACTCCATGCTCCCACATATTCTATTTCCAGCCAGGAAGTCATGTAGTAGGTATGGATGACAAAATAGCAGAAGTGAACCAACTTGGAGGAATGGCTGAGGGAATATGGGTATATGAGATTTTGGTAATGACTCATGGTTTGAGATATTAATCCAGTATTTATGATTAATGCAACAAGTAAAACAGAAACCTATGGGAATATGCAATGCCCTAATTAATATTGGTTCTCCTTTCAGTACTAAAAACACCCCTACCACTCTTTAGTTAAGTTATAAACTCTTAATAATCATAATATTCTCAAATTTATATAAAAAACAAATTCATAACTTTTATTAAACATATGATTCATATTGTTTTGCATCTTTTCTAAATTTTTGAGTGGGATTAGAATGGGATTCATCTATTTAAAATAGGAATTAAGATGTGAATTTCTGGCTACATCTGGAAAACCACCACAATAGTAACCAGAGGAAACAAAATTTATACAAATTCCTTACTTTTCCAAATCTCACAAAATTAGGAAATATATTTTACAACAATCCCATGGCAGGACAAGGCCATTTCTCACTTTATGAGCAGATAAAAATAAAATACCTAGGAATAAACCTAACCAAAGACACCAAAGACCTCTACAACAAAAATTTCATACCCTGAAGAAGGAGATTGAAAATGACATCAGAAGATGGAAAGACCTTCCATGCTTGTGTATAGGAAAAATTGATGTAGTAAAAATATCCATTCTACCCAAATTAATATACAGATTCAATGCAATCCCAGTCAAAATCCCCATGAGCTTTTTCACAGACTTAGAAAAAAAATCCTTAAATTCATATGGAAAAACAAAAGACCCCAAATTGCTAAAGCAACCCTGAGTGAAAAGTACAATACAAGGGGGATTGCTTTACCAGACTTCAAGCTATATTTCAGGGCCATAGTCATAAAGACAGGCTGGCACTGGCAAAAAAAACAGACCCATTGACCAATGGAACAAAATTGAAGAACCAAACTTGAGCTCATATAACTTTAGCCACCTGTGCTGGATAGCTTTAGTGTCAACTTGACACACCTGGGTTGAGGAAGCCTCAGTTGGGGAATTGGCTCCATTGGACTGGCCTGGGGAAACATCTATAGAGTATTGTCTTAATTGCAGAGCAATGTGGGAGGGCCCAGCTCACTATGGGTGGTGCCACCCTGGGCAGGTTGTTGTGTACTCTATCAGAGGGCAGGCTGGGCCCTTGGGCCAGGGGAGCAAGCCAGTAAACAGCATTCCTCCTGGCCTGTGCTTCAGCTCCTGCCTCCAGGATCCTTCTCTGAGTTTCTGCCTTGGGCTCCCTAAGTGATGAACTGTGACCCAGGAGATGTAAGATGAATAAACTCTTTCCTCCTCAAGTTGGTGTTGGTCAGAGTGTTTTCTCACAGCAATGGAAAACAAACTAGAACCCCACCGCATATTTGACAAAGGGGCCAAAAAAGCTCAATGGAGGAAAGAGCATCTTCAGCAAATGATGTTGNAAGAAAATTGAAAATTAAACCCCTACCCTTGCCCTGTAAAAAAAGTCAACTCTACATGGATTAAAGACTTCAAAGGTTTCGAACCCCAAACACTACTGAAAGTGATAGTAAGGAAAAAACGTATGGCAGCAGACCTATCAAGACCATAAGTATACAGATTGTAGGTGAAAAATACTTTTTAAATCAGTCAGCAGCTGCATAGGATATAAGTTCTGAAATTAAAAGTGGACCCTCATTAAACTCAAAAGAGCTTCTGTACAACAAAAAGAAAACAATCAAGGGAAGTGTAAAACAAGTGAGGGGGATAAATCCCACAGAGTGGAAGGTAATCTTCACTGCAGATACATTCTGACAAAGCATTGATTTCCCAGAATATTATAAACTACTCAAAAAATTAAAAGAAAAAAGAAAAAGAAAACAAATGACCCACTCTAAAGATGGAAGCAAAAAGATGACAGAGACTTCACAAGTGTTGAATTAGAGATGGCTGAGAAAACACCTCAAGACAAACTGCTTCAACATCACTAATCATTAAGGAAATGCAAAATCAAAAACCACTTTTAGATACATTTTACTCCAATAAATAAGACTGGCTAGGATCAAGAAAACAACTGATACCAAGTGCTGGAGAGGTGTGGGGAAAGCAGAACACACATTCCCCCCACTGCTGGATGGAATGGTAAAACTCATATAGCCACTATGGGAAAGCAGTGTGTGAAGAACCCTTGGAGGACTTGGAATAAACTTGCCAACCAACCCAGCCATACCCAATCCTGGGCACGTGTTACCCTCAAGACTTACGGCCACCACAGACGGATACATGCAAACAGCCATCGTTTATGCAGCTTCTTCCACAATAAGCAATGGTAGTGGAAACCAACCTTAAATGACGCACCCTCAACTGACGAGTGGAATAGAGAAAATGTAGGTACACTATACACAATGAGTTCTATCTTCGAAGCAGTAAGAAAACAAGACAATCATATGAGCTTTGCAGGAGGAAAAAGGGCTGGGAACTAGGAGGAATCATATCATGCCGAGTGGAAGTAACACAAGTCCCTGAAAAACAAAACGAACGAATGTGTACCCTCATCTTGGATGCCTAGTACCCATTATTAACCCAAGTATTGTTTGTAAATATTTATATATTTACCCAAGTAAGTTAATATCTTGGGTAGAGGCCCCCCTGACGAGCCTTTTGTCCCAAAAGCAGATTGTTACGTAATGTTGTATTGGAAACAAACCAAACAACAACAAACAGAAAAGACCTGCAAAAATCAAAGACCTGAGCTGAAACAGATAGAACAATCGAACTTCTGCTGCCAAAAGCAAATGTCAAGCACACGTTCCCTTTCCACTGACTCAATGAGGAATATGAAGAAAGACTAAGAGAAATGAAAAAGCAATGGTTTGTCCAGAATTGCACAAATGAGGCCACTCCTTGGAGGGGGATGGGGGAATGGTACAGGGAAAAACATGGTCTATCAAATTTGCTTAATTAAAAAAATGAAAAATAAATTTTGGTTGGAAAAAAAAAAAGAAGTCGTCTCTCAACACTGAAGGGCACCTGGGGAAAATTAAATAAATTAAAGCAAGATAGAAGTACTGGGTTTTATTTCAAAGGGAAGAATCGGCTCACTTTGTAAGTAAAAAACTTAGTCCTAGCCAAAGTAGCTCAAGCTGGACCGACCCTGGATTCCACTCATGCGGGGGATTTCCCTCCTCTTTGCGGCATGTAAAGGTCCAGCAGATCTTTCCCTATCCCTCGCCTTGACTTTGCCATCCAACAACACACACAGAGCTTGTCCTGAAAGGCCCAGGCCCAGTCTTTCCATTCCAATCGACCCCTCTGGCAGCCCGTTGATGGTTTGGCCCATTGTCGCTGGTTGCGGATTGCAAATATCTGGGGTTGCCAACTGAAACTGGATGTGGCTGCAACCGTTACACCAAAAATAGGCCATTCCTATTAACCTCTCTAATTTTCTGGTTGGAAAGCCTTTGCTATCTCCTCCATCTTGACCCCTACATTATTCTCTGAAGACATTCCTGGGGGTTCTTCACTTAGTCGAACCAAGCTAAGTGACCTGCACTTTTCCCACCAACATCCTTTCCCTGGCTTCTCACTGTTCGCTGAAACCTCAGTGTTCGGATGTCATCCTTTTACACTTTTGACAACACCTGAATCCATGCAGGAGACATGTACACAGTTAGCAAGTCCCATTTTTCAGGCTTTGAGATGAGACTTTTGGGACCCATTGAGGAAATTTTTTCCGCTAGATGATTGTTCACCACATGATGCTGGTCTCTTGTTACTTATAATTGAATTTTTTTCAGCCTATGAGTTTACTGTGACAAAAAGACACTAACTTACTTTCTATTACTGTAACAAAAAAACCCACCAACCAAATTTTAAAAGAAAGGGTTATCTTCATATTACAGATCACCTTCCATCCTGGCACCACAGGGAGGCCAATGCAACGACAGGAATCTAGATGGAGGATCTAGAACAGTAACCAGAGGAATGCTTCCTATTGGCTTTTCCCTTCTGGCCCTTTGCTCAGCCTGGAGAAAGGGTTTATTCATCATACAATCTCCCAGGGTCAAGGTTCATAACTTTTAAGGGAGTCCAAGATAGGGAACTTAAGGTAGGAGTAACGTAGGACAGGAACCTGGAAGGCAAGCTGCTGAAGCACCAGGCCAATGCATAGGAAACTGCTTGTTTTCTTCTAGCTTTTCCCACCACTCCCCTACCCCATGCCTCCAGCCTGCTTTCTTAGATATAATATAGACAACAACTTGCCCAGGGATGGACACACCCACAGCAGAGGCTCCGAGCTCTTCCAAACATCAATCAAAATCAAGAAAATACCCCACAAGACATGGCTATGGGCCATCCAATGGAGAAATTCCCCAGTTGAGGCTCCTTCACCCAGGTGTGTCAAGTTGAAACTAAAATCTCCTCAGCACAAATGAAGATCAAAGGAAAACAATATGATCCATAACATTCGCCAATTAGAGGAATATGTATATACAATATGTCAAGAAATCTTGGTTATTATATAGTTACAATGGGAAAACTCATGGGCCCCTAGGTTTCTTTATATGTTAGAAGATTTTATACTTCCTTTAAGTAGAGGAAGTAAAAGGACAGCTTGCATGGATAACAAGCTTAAGAATCTTTACTAATGTCTCCACTAGAATTCAGGTAACTTGAAAGTGGCTTAGGACCAGTGAGGTGGATCTTCATAGGAACATAGGAGAAGACAATAGCCCCCCAAAACAGTGACCTGGGATGCAGGTAAGTGGTCACCCAATATCTGTGATACCTTCTGACATTTAATCAGGTATCCATACCTAAATCTGAGTGAATAGTGTATATTACAGATATGATGAGAATGCTGTAGTTTTCCACATAAACAGCCAGGCACTGTAGCTTTTCAAAGGTACCATGAAGTGATATCAGAAACAGATGTGGAAGGATACATTTAGAAATATCCTAAAAGACTAAGTTCAAAGAATTGACTGAAACGTTAACTCTGCCCCAAGAAAACCCATGCAGAGAAAAAAAAAAAATAAGAAGAAAAGACGCATATATGGCAGAATGCATGAACTGGGGCAAGGGTATGGGAGAAAGGGAATGTGTCTTAAATGGACTGAGGAAATGATAATATGAAAAACAAACATCAATAAAAATGTTATAAAAATAAGAGATCCTTAAATTCAACAAATCCAGCAAACATCGATTTAAAAATGAATAAAGAACTAGTGGTGGATCACTTGACTTCATCTGGGAAGAGGACCTCAAGTGAAACCATTTCGTCTTCCATGGGATTGGGCTGCAGCCATGTCTGTAGGACAATTCTTGATTGTGTGAGTGATATTAGGATGGCCCAGCCCATTGTGGGTGGTCCTACCCAGGGCAGGTGGTCCTGAACTACATAAGAAAGCAGGCTGAGCACAGGCCCAGGAGGAGAAAGCCAGTAGGAAGCATTTCTCCTTGGTTACTGTTCTAGATCCTCCATCTAGAATCCTGTCGTTGAATGCCTCCCCTAGCAGAATGGAAGGTAACCTGTAATATGAAATAAATCCTTTCTTTTTTGAAAGTTGGTTTGGGTTACAGTAATAGAATAAATTGGACAGAAATTAGTAGCCATTCTTTTTTCCTTTTTTGTTTCAACTTGGCATGGAAATGAGAGTAGCCAGTTCTTAAAAAATGATATGAAAATGTATAATAAATGCATGAAAATATTTATTTCTTCATTAATAGTAAAGATAAATAGAGATAAAAACTAAATCACTTCCATATTACCCAATGAGATGACTACTATATAAAAATGAAAAAAACAAATGTTTTTGAGGCTACGTACCTTGGTGAGAACATAAAATAACACAGCTATTTTGGAAGACAGTATGGTAATTCTTCATTAAATTAAAACTACCCATGTTCTTAGCAATATTGTTCACAGTAGTAAGAAGGATAACTCTGATATCCAAGGATTGGTAAATCAATAAAGAAAATGAATAAATTCTATATAGAATATTACTCACCCTTTAAAAGGAAGGAAATTCTGAACTATGCTAAAATGTGAATGAGCCTTGAGGGCATTATGCTAACTGAAATAAGTCTGACACAAAAATACAAAACACCCCATCTAATCCACTACTACAGAGATTACAGTATCTTAAAAATCTTGGGCTGGAGAGATGGCCTCCCAGTTAAGAAGTACCGACTGCTCTTGCAGAAGACCTGTGGTTTCAATTCCCAGCACTCACACGGTGGCTGAGAAACCGTCTTTAACTCCAGTTCCAGGGTAATCTGACACCCTCTTCTGACCTCCACGGCATTGCCCCACAGGGTGCGACAGAACCCTACATGCAGACAGTACATTCAATACACACATAAAAAAAAGTCTCTGTCCTTTGATTACAGAATAATGACCCAGGGATGTGGAGAGATGGGAATGGAGTTAGTATTTGAAGGATACACAGCTCCACATTTAAAAATAAAATTATCTATGATGACAAATGCTTTTGAAAGTATTTAACTTCAGTGAACTAAAATTATTAAGATGGTAATTATATTTGTATTCCAACACAAAATGTTTGTTAAAAAAACATATTTTTCATATAGCTATCAAAAGCATTCCATGCATATCACTAACCCTATTCCAGGATGTCATCCTCCTCCACAGCAGATATTAAAAGGAGGATCTGGGAGAAATGGAGAGGAAACCAATACTTCTAAATATGGAGGGGACTGAGGAAATAGCACAGCAGCTAAAGTGATTGCTGAGGAAGGAGATGGACCAGAGTGTCATACCTAGATATACTTGTGCCATACCGCCGATGGGCATGGCCTCAGCCTGTAATTAATTTGCAGCCTTAGAGAAAGTGGAGCCAGGGGAGACCCAGAACAAGCTACATAGCAAGACCGTCTGTACCTAGTGAGCTCTGGGTTGACTAGAGAGCCTCAATTAATAAGGCAGAAGAATTAACAGGGATGATGTCTAATCTTAATCTCAGGCCATCACATACAGGAACACAAGCATGCATTGCCCCCACATACAAAAATATGCACAAAGATACTCACAAAAAATGTAAGGAGAGAAAAAGCCATAGAAGTACAGCAATAATCTAGAATAAGAAACTTGAAGCTTGTGAAACAGTACCAGAGAAATATGCAGTGTACACAATTGTACCTTGAATTTTATTCCATGAAAATCAGCCTCAAGAAAAGTTGAAGGTGGAAGCAATGAATTTGACAGAGATGTTTGAGTAGCATTATGTACATTTGTTTAAAATGTCTTATGCTTTACTAATTATTAAGGGATACAAAGCCAGTATAAACAATCACAGTATATAATAACTCTTTTAATTGGACTGACTCTTAAGAATACAATTTTAATAAATAATATACATAATAAATATATGTGCTGGATTCCATGCTAAGTGCTTTAGTGTGAAATTGGAATTACTTAATTACTTTTTTTTTTAACAGCTGCAAAAGTGCCCACAGCTTTCTTCAGTGGCCTCTGGTTCATAGCTGAGTAACTGAGACCCAGAGAACTTTACCAATTTTCTCAAGGTTAATCAGCCAAGAAGGAGCCAGGCTGGCGAGTGAACAGCAGTGTGACTCACGATGCCCATGGGAACCAAAGCACAGCACAATGGACTCCACTAGAGAAGGACAACCCTGAGTAAATGTGTCTGTGAGGTCACTGGTTGAAATGACACCTGAAAGTAAAACAAGATCAAGATGCAGGAAAAAGTCATAGGCCATATGGAACTGGTCCATTCTGGGCACAGCTCCCAGCTCCAGGTACATCTTGCAATTTTTTTCTCTATACAAAGCTTGGTGTTGCAATAAACTTTTTTTTTGGCTTAAATCACTACTCTTGTAATATGATCTGAAAGTAACCTAAACTTTTATTTCTACCAGGATGCAATGTTTGAGAAGTGTTGATCCATCTTGTACCTTATTTCTTGATATGGGAAATCGAACTTAAAGATGTATTGTCAGTTTGATGGAATTAATGTGAGATTTAAATGAGATAATTTGACTAAGTGTGGAAGGTAACTTCACAATATAGTTGATTATAAAAGCAACTCCACACCGTTTTTATGATATATACATATATATATTGATTCTCAATTAGAAACTAAAAATGTTTAATGAATTTTAAACTTAATATTAAATTAGAATGAATATAAAAAGTGAAAGGAGTTTTTATTGTTCCAATGTAATACAATGCATTGCCTTCCTGGTACTGAAATGTCCATAACTAACTTATATGCAAAATATGCATTCTCAATAAACTATAAAGGTCAATATGTACAAAGGTTAACAGGAATATAAATGAAAACAGTTTAGCCATGAGGGAATGCTATAGGCAGCAGACAGTGGAGAGAAGAGAGGAATGCAAAAAAGTGTCTCTGACACTTTGTGTGCCCTTGTTTCAGTCTTCTTGGCCACTCAATGATGTGTTTTACATGAGGTGCACTCAATGGCCATTCCAGTTTGAAAAAAATGTTGAATTATTTTTCATCCACTTTTGATAATCCCAGTTAGACAGCAGGTAGATAACAGCCAAATGGAATATACAGAGAAATTTCAGTCTTTAAATGGTCTGACCAGCGCAGGGTAGTAGCACATAAGAGGGAGAGTCAATTTTCTTTAGGCTTGTAAAGCCTGGGTAGTTGAGCAGACTCCAAGGGATGGGTCCACAACTAAGTGCATTTTGGGATTCAGATTACCTTTGATGGGCCTTTGAAAAAAATATATAATAATCAAAGACAAGAAATAAGGGGCAGTAGAATAGGGTTGGAGATGGGGAGAAGGTCTAAATTGTGATCAAAATACACTGTATGAAATTTCTCCAAAGAAATAAAAAAATTAAATATTCTACTTTTCATTTCCTTTCCTTCCTGTTCTTTGCTCTTCCTTGATCTTGGAGGATCATTAAAAAGCAGTGTGATGCAATCACTTACAGTCACCCAAAACAGCATGGGTGAATTTGATGAAAGCTTGCCTTGATTCCACCCTATAGGTTGTATAATACAACTGCCTTCTGGAGAACCATGGGTCAAAAAACAAAAACCCAAAAAAAGAAAAAAAAACAAGGGAGGGATACAGATAGAAATGAAACCTTTTTGTTAAAAACCTTGCAATTCAATCTTAAAAACTAACTACGGGAAAAGATTTGTATGTTCCAACAGGTCAAATGTCACCAACCTTTAACAGCTTGAGAAAAAAAAGATACACTTTTCATCAAGTAGGATGTACCAGAAAAGTGACAACAGAAAAGGTTGGCCCGTCCAAACAGTTGAAAGGAAGAAAAGGCCTCAGATTGCTACAAACAATCAAACCCCTCTGTGGGATCCTACTTGTAACAACTATTATAATGAAGTGCTAAACAACTCTTACCCTCTAGGAGCCGCAAAGATTTTAATATGAGAGACTTACCCCCCCCCCCCATGGAACAAGGAGAAATATGATGATGAGTCATCTCACTGTAAATTGGAGACAACTACTATAGAGGTAATTTCTTATAAAAACCAGTAAAACTGTCTTCTTGAATTGACTAATAGACATAGGAACTGTGAAAAGGATTATTCTCTATTCAGAACCAAATAAATACTAAAGTCTCCTTAAGCATGCACTTAAGCAAATATATTAATGCAGGAGTCTGAATCAGCAATGGATTATTCTACCAAGGAGATGTTTGGCCAGGGGATCCAAGCCCCCCACAAAAGGTAAGGCTCCTTGCCTCTAAACAAGGATACCTGCAAGAAGAGAGGCGATAAGGCCCTGCTGTCGAGACTGAGCGGCTGTCTTAACATGGGAAAGATGTATTGAGACCACACATGCAAGTGTACAGACTGGTCTCTGGAATACCAGAGAGTGTACCAAAGGCCACTATACCAATAAAGCAAATATGGGTCTCCTTGAGTCAAGCAAGACTCCTCCCCGTCGAGCACCAGTTACACCTCACCTGCCTGGAAATACTGTGCAGCAAAGGCAGCCATATTGCCTGTATATTCCCAAATCTAATTGGCTATTGTGGCTCTCTGCCTTGGAGGAATAACCCATGGCTTGATGCCAAAGCTTGCACCCTCTAATGGTCAGGAGATGTTGTAAGCCACAGTAAACCCCATCATATTTTAACAGAAAAAATGTAATTCACTGGATTAACATACCATCCAACATCCTGTGACTATAACCAAAGTAACCTATGATAACAATTTAATACTGTTTAAATACTTATATATCTAATTGCTTGTGCTTCATTAGTAGGATCGAAAGTTATTCCTGACAAACTGTCAGCCCATGAAAGAAAACAGCCAGAATTGACCAGAGACCAAGACAGTCAGCTCCAGAGAAAGTAGACTGTTTTGCTTCTCATCCACCTGTTGCCCCTCTTCTAAGTCTAAGGAACAATCTGTAGAAGAGGCGGCGTGGTAGAATGTAAGGCTGTGTTGGGGTGAATGGCGAAACTGCAGCAATGTACCTGGACACTCGTTTTGATCAACTTGATTGAACATACAGCCCCCCCCCTCCCCCCGCCTGGATGTGGGACCAAGGGCTCTGTGTGGGTTTTGGGCACGAATTGACTTCTTTGGCAAGTTTTGGTTTTGCATGAAGGATGCTTGTTACTCATAAACTTTCATCTACTTATGCTAAAAAATTGAGAAAAAAAAAACTGAGAAAAGATGCCGCAGGACAGTATATGGCAAGATGCATGATCTGGATGGTTGGGGTTGGGATGGGGGGAAGGAAGTGGAAATATGCCTGAACTAATTGGAAAAATTTATTGTATGAAATACACAAAGCATCAATAAAAAAAAAAAAAAAGAAAAAAAGTCAGTGTGATGCTTCAGAGGCAAGATACCGGGAACATAAAAGAAAAGGAGAAATGGTAACACAAAAGTCTTAAAACTAGAGAATTTGACCTCAAATAAAGAAGTTGTCAAGGTGTTTCCACAAACGTCTGCAGAGACTCCTCTAATCTCTGGTCAGCAGCAAGCCTCTGGAAACATTTCAGTTAAGCACATTCTCAGGGCTAGCCAGACACAGTACATCAGACACCCGCAGAGAGGCCCAGAAATCTGTATTTTGAAGTGCTTTATAGATGACCCCTCTCACCTAGACACTGTTGTCATTTGATGCTCTTCTAACCCTTTAAGCTGCACTTATTTTTGTTTTCCTTATGAATTCCAAGATTAATCTTGTTAAACATTTGCAATCTATGGTACTCCATAATTAAGCTACTAATCCTAGAGTCTGTCAAGGTTCAAAAATATCCTCTAATCCATTACACAGTCTGAAATTTCACAGCTGTTGCATATGGGGTGTATGTGATACTCCATGCTCCCACATATTCTATTTCCAGCCAGGAAGTCATGTAGTAGGTATGGATGACAAAATAGCAGAAGTGAACCAACTTGGAGGAATGGCTGAGGGAATATGGGTATATGAGATTTTGGTAATGACTCATGGTTTGAGATATTAATCCAGTATTTATGATTAATGCAACAAGTAAAACAGAAACCTATGGGAATATGCAATGCCCTAATTAATATGGGTTCTCCTTTCAGTACTAAAAACACCCCTACCACTCTTTAGTTAAGTTATAAACTCTTGATAATCATAATATTCTCAAATTTATATAAAAAACAAATTCATAACTTTTATTAAACATATGATTCATATTGTTTTGCATCTTTTCTAAATTTTTGAGTGGGATTAGAATGGGATTCATCTATTTAAAATAGGAATTAAGATGTGAATTTCTGGCTACATCTGGAAAACCACCACAATAGTAACCAGAGGAAACAAAATTTATACAAATTCCTTACTTTTCCAAATCTCACAAAATTAGGAAATATATTTTACAACAATCCCATGGCAGGACAAGGCCATTTCTCACTTTATGAGCAGATAAAAATAAAATACCTAGGAATAAACCTAACCAAAGACACCAAAGACCTCTACAACAAAAATTTCATACCCTGAAGAAGGAGATTGAAAATGACATCAGAAGATGGAAAGACCTTCCATGCTTGTGTATAGGAAAAATTGATGTAGTAAAAATATCCATTCTACCCAAATTAATATACAGATTCAATGCAATCCCAATCAAAATCCCCATGAGCTTTTTCACAGACTTAGAAAAAAAATCCTTAAATTCATATGGAAAAACAAAAGACCCCAAATTGCTAAAGCAACCCTGAGTGAAAAGTACAATACAAGGAGGATTGCTTTACCAGACTTCAAGCTATATTTCAGGGCCATAGTCATAAAGACAGGCTGGCACTGGCAAAAAAAAAACAGACCCATTGACCAATGGAACAAAATTGAAGAACCAAACTTGAGCTCATATAACTTTAGCCACCTGTGCTGGATAGCTTTAGTGTCAACTTGACACACCTGGGTTGAGGAAGCCTCAGTTGGGGAATTGGCTCCATTGGACTGGCCTGGGGAAACATCTATAGAGTATTGTCTTAATTGCAGAGCAATGTGGGAGGGCCCAGCTCACTATGGGTGGTGCCACCCTGGGCAGGTTGTTGTGTACTCTATCAGAGGGCAGGCTGGGCCCTTGGGCCAGGGGAGCAAGCCAGTAAACAGCATTCCTCCTGGCCTGTGCTTCAGCTCCTGCCTCCAGGATCCTTCTCTGAGTTTCTGCCTTGGGCTCCCTAAGTGATGAACTGTGACCCAGGAGATGTAAGATGAATAAACTCTTTCCTCCTCAAGTTGGTGTTGGTCAGAGTGTTTTCTCACAGCAATGGAAAACAAACTAGAACCCCACCGCATATTTGACAAAGGGGCCAAAAAAGCTCAATGGAGGAAAGAGCATCTTCAGCAAATGATGTTGGCAAAACTGGATCACCATTTGTAGAAGAACAAAATTAAATCCCTACCTCTCACCCTGTACAAAATAAACTCCAAGTGGACCAGAGATTTCAACCTGAAACCTAAAACCCTGAAGGTGATAGAGGAAAAAGTTAGCAGCAACCTACAAGACATAGGCATAAGCAAAGACTTTCTAAATCAAACATCAGCTACAGAGGAAATAAGGACAACAGCTGACAAGTGGGACCTCATTAAACTCAAAAGCTTTTGTACTCCTAAAGAAACAAGGAAGTGAAGAGAAATGTTAATGCTCAGATGTATCACTTGTGAAGGGGAGGAAACCTTCACAAGTGATACATCTGAGCATTAACATCCCGAATATATAAACTACTTAAAAAAGAAAGAAGAAAACAAATGACCTACTCAAAAGATGGAGTAAAGAGATAAACAGAGACTTCACCAGTAAGGAAGTAAAGATGGCTTCTTAAAAAGTGTTCAGGGGCTGGAGAGATGGACTAGCAGTTAAGAGCATGACTGCTCTTGCAGAGGACCAGGGTTCATTCCCCAGCACCCACATAGCAGCTGAGAACCTTCTTTAACTCCAGTTCCAGGGGAATCCAACACCTTCTTCTGACCTCCACTGCATTGCACAACATGGGTGCACAGACCTGCATGCAGACAGTACATTCATACACATAAAGAATAAAAAAAAGTCTTCAACACCATTAACAATTAAGGAAATGCAAATTAAAACCATACTAAGGTGTCATCTCACTCCCGTAAGACTAGCCAAAATCAAAAACACAAAAGACACCAAATGCTGGATAGGTTGTGGGGAAAGGAGAATACTCATCCACTGATGGTGGGAATGTAAACTGGTACAACCACTGTGGAAAGCAGTGTGGAGAACCCTTAAAAGACTCAAAATGAGCTTACCACCTGACCCAGCCATACCACTCCTGGGTATATACCCACAAGACTCATTCTACCTCAAAGATACATGCACAGCTATGTTTATTCCAGCTCTCTTCACAATAGCAAAGAGCTGGAACCAACCCAAATGCCCTTCAACTGATGACTGGATAACAAAAATGTGGTACATCTACACAATGGAGTTCTATGCAGCGGTAAAGAAAGATGACATCATGAACTTTGCAGGTAAATGGATGAAACTCGAAGCCATTATGCTAAGTGAAGTAACACAGTCCCAGAAAATAAAAAGGGCAAGTGGTTTCCCTGATTTGTGGATGCTAACACCAAATCCCCAGTTGGCAGGCAAACTGAGCAACTTTATTATTATATTTCACTGTATCTGAAAGCAACTGTGCTAGTATAATGTGAATCTCTTAATGGGCTTTAGACTTGTCCTACCACTTGTATTCACACATTGTAATTATTATATATGGGTGGAAGATATGTATTCATATTCTAAGAAAAGGAAGTAAAGTTATACTTCTTTTTACCTGCATGCAACCTTACTGTTAAAATGTGAATCTCTAAATGTGTTTTGGAATTAACCTATAGTTTATTTTCACAATTTGTAATTTTGATTTATGTGTGGAGTGTATATATGCATATTTTGGAATAATATAAAATTAAAGGAAACAAAAAAGAGATTAAAAAACCTATTCAAAGAACTGACCGAAACAGTACACTTGTGCACCAAAAAGGTTATAAAAGACTGAGAAAAAGATGCAAGACAGGATTTAACATGTATGACAGAATCCATGAGCTCTGGCAGGGGGCAGGGGGCTGTGAGAGGTGGGCATGGATGGAGGAATGAATCTAAATTTGATTAAGAAATGTATGAAATGTGCTCAATAAAAATTAAAAAGAAATACTAAAAATTCCTTTAAAGATAAATGTAGTTGGGATTAACTAATTGAAAAATAGAGAAAAATCAGGCCTAAACATATGCAGGAGAAATCTACTATAAGTGAAAACAACTTTCTTCTTCTTAAAATAAAAAAAAAAACTACTCGAGCTGCACAAGAGGGAGCCCACGCTTAGAGTCAAACACCACAAAGCAGCAAGAACAGTAACCAGGATCATTACGAAAGGACCATGGTGCGAACAGCTGGTGGAGCTGGCTGCCTTCTCCCCTACCCTTGTTCATTCTATGACTAGCAGACATACTGTTTGCCACCAGAATAAAGTTCTGAAACCCACTTTCTAAATAAAGTTAACCATCTGCCTCAAGAGGGCTCCTAGCCAGACTGTAGAGAGTGGTTTTATAAAGCTGAAGATATGCATGAGAAGACAGGAGAAATATAAAAAAGAATAAGCACAGCTCAGCATCCAAAGGTAAATAAAATCCCATGTCTTTAATAGATCCCTTCCTGCAACAGATATTCCCTCTGACTAGGTAAGAGACCCCACTTGGCACATTCAGGACACACGCTGGACCAGAAGTAGCTGAAGATCACATTTGTCAGGTTCCCATACTAGTAAGGGAAAAACAAAACAACCTGTATTGATCATGATAGGCAGTGTTATATACAATGAAAACAAAAATACAGTGAAAAGATAAACAATGACAGACTGTGATAATTGGAAAAGGATCCATTCTTTTTGAGAAGTTGAGGAAGTATATTTTTGTATGAAGTACAATCAAATTGAGAAAGCCGTGTATATAAAGAGAAATGGCTGTCTACAAAAGAACGAAAGAACAAAGGCCCCAAGTTCAAAACATACTTGCATAATCAGCAAGATCAGTATGACTGGAACATAGTAAGAAAAAGTAGAAATTAGATAAAGTAAAAACATAATCAGAGAAGCAACAGGAGCTTGCTAGTATAAGGTCAAATTGCTCATGCTAAGAACTGAATGTCATTAAAAAGGGACTTTCCTTTTAGGGAGTGACATGATTTATTTTTCAAGTTTCTGTAAAGATGAAAAATGTACTTAAAATAGAGAATAAAAGAAATGAGCCAGGCATGATGGTTCACACCTGTAAGTTCAATACTCAGGAGGCCGAAGCAAGAGGAAGACTGAGATCTGTTTGAGCTATCTAGTTAATTTTAGGCCAGCCTGGGCTACAGAGTGAGACCATTCCTCTAAAAGGGGGAAGGGAGAAAAATGGAGGCAGAAAGACAACATCCATCATAGCATGATTATGACCGAGATTAGAGCCTTGGGAAGAGCCCGGATACCCCAGTCAGACAGAGCAGTTATTGGAGAGTAGAGACAGGAGAGGCAGGGTTTGCTCAGGTGTGGAGTGCAGAGTATAGGAAAAAGGGAGACATGAAACGAAGCTCAGTTTGGTATGAATACTAGGGTGAGTGATTGCCTTCTCTTGACAGGGAGAACTGGGGGAGAGGGAGCCCCACCCCTCTGTGGGACTTTAGTGTGGGATTTTCCTATTGGACATCTGAGCTGAGGGTTTTCAGCAGTGAGATTCATGAGCTTCAGTTAAAGGTAGTAGGTAGAGATGTGCACAACTGACCCTGGGTCCAAAATGTAGAGCCATTTGTCACCCTGCCAACACAAGAGACATGGTTTTCATACATCCATAGCTAAATCTTTTGTCCTATCTATTCAAACACATGATGCAGATATCTCTATAGGAATTTTCCTGTAATAATAACAAACTGCAATTAGAAGTTTGCTGACAAGTATAGTTAACCAAATATCAAGAAAGAGGATTAATGGCAAGAAAGGAGTAAATGTGCAAAGATACTAGTTAGAGTGGGCCATGGTTAAAACACAAACCCAGAGGAAGACCACTTTATGTCCATCCCAGCCTACGGCAGGCAGGAGGGATCGCCTTCGTCTTGGAAGGCCAATTGCATTTCCACAGAAATCAGAAGTATTTGGAAGAAGATCTGGATATGGTTGTTATAATTTGGATGTGAAACGTTGAAAATCTCAAAAGTGTTGAAAGCTTGATCCCTAATGGTTTAATGTTTAGAGATGGTGGCTGGAGAAGTGATCATGGATGAAGGCTTGGAGCTTGTCAACAGACTTGTCCACTGCTGAGTTGTGAATTTCATGGACTATTGGGAAGTGGTGAAAAGTAGTTAAAACTTGGGTGAATACAGTGGTCTTTGGAAGTTACATCCAGTCACTGGTCACTGGCCCCTTCCTTGTTCTCTATGCCACATGCCCTCCATGAAGTAAGCTCACATCACCTCCATGACCTGCTCATATCACCATGGTGTTCCATCTTATCTTAGGTACAAAGCAGTGAAGCCAGCCAATCATGGGCCAGAATCTCAGAAAGCAGGAGCTTCTTCCTTTATTCCTTTAGGTTGTTTTACTCAGATATTATGCCAGAGTGAGAGAAAGCTAATGAACACAATGGCATGACTAAAATATCATTATTGTACTACCAAAATTCAAGTGTGACTTCCCTGTCTGTGTGGGAATAGAAAAGATTTAAGGTTTGTATGTCAATACAATAATCAGAAAAGTAGCTCTGAAGAAAAGTTAATAGAAGGCTGGAGAAATGGGTCAGCAGTAAGAGCACTTGTTGCTCTGGCAGATGACCAAGGTTCCCAGCAACCACATGGCAGGTAGCAACCATCCATAACACCAGTTCCAGAGGGTCCAGTGTCTGCTCTGGCCTCTGTGGGCACTGTAAAACACAGGTGTACTTACATTCATGCAGGTAAAATACTTATAAACATAAACTAAAACCATATCAAAAAATTTAAAGAGAAGCTAATAGCCCACACTCTATTCTCTGCACATTGACCAGTTGTGGGTCTCTGTTTTATTGCTGCAAGAAGTTTCTCTTCTGACATTTGAGAGTACATTAATCTATAGGTTTACCAATAGTTATTAGGAATCAGTTTAATACTAAGTCTATTTATCAGAATAGTGGTAGTGGGTTCTCCTGTGTCCTGTGATCTGTCTACCCACAAGTTCTTGGCAGCCCTAAATGAGATAGCCCTCTCCCACCAAAGTTCTGACCCATTGTGGAAGAGGGAACAGAAAGAGAGTAAGAGCCAGAGGTGGTGGACTACTACAGGGAAACTGTTTCACAGACAGCAGGGCACATATGAACTCACAGAAAATTTGACAACATGCACAAGACTTACCCAAGCTAGGGACAGCCAAAATCCCAGCACAGAGCATGGGAGGTGGCCAAGAAGCCCCAACCTTAGCTAAGGATCTGTTGAAAATTAATGGCTGATAGAAGAGGGAGAGTCATTTTTCTTTAAGGGTGTGACATCTGTCAGGTTGACCAGGTTTCAGGGGATGGACACACACCCAAGGGCATTTGGGGTCACCAATTAGACTCAGTATGCCTTTATAAATAATAATAGCAGAATGTTAAGTGAGGGAGGCAGTCAGATGGGGAGGAGATGGAGCATGGGCATGAATAGCATCAAAATACATTGTATCAACTTCTCAAATAGTCAATAAAATATTTTTTAAAGTAGAAGAAAACTTCAAAGTAGAAATAATGAACATTCTTATGGATTTAGTATTATATCAATGTAATAAATGAAATATAGTTATCAAAATGAAAAAAAATAAATAATCACCATAAAATAAAATAGTTATGTCATAGATGATAAGTGAGGACTTTGTGAGCTGAAAATTTTCCTTGAGTTTCCTCAGACAATAGTTCAAGAGAAAATTGGAGGGTGTGAACCAAAAACCATGGTACCACAAGGCTTAAAAGAACCCAGTGTCTATCTAAAACACCAATAAAAGCAAAACTTAGATTGTGTGATAACTAACAACTAAACCAAACATACGTTAAAATGAACATATGTTTATTTAAACCTGATACACCTTGATTGAGGGAACCTAAGTTGGGGAATTTTCTCCATTGGTCTGGCCTGTGGCCATGTCTGTGGAGTATTTTCTTGATTGTTGAGTGATGTGGGAGGGCCCAGCCCACTGTATAAAAAAGCAGGTTTGCAACTCTACTGTCAAAATGTGAATCCCTGAATGTATTTTGGAATTGAACTATAGTTTATTTTCAGATGTCATAATTTTGGTATATGTGTGCCCTGTATATAGGCATATTTTGGAATGATACAAATTAGAAGGAACAACAACAACAAAAAGACTGTATCAAAGAACTGACTGAAAGAAACAGTAAACTTCTGTCCCAAACAGTAAGCTTCTGCACACAAAAATTCAAAAAAGACTGAGAAAAAGATGAAAAACCTATGTGGCAAAAGTCATGAGCTGGCGGGGTCGGAAGCAAAGAACAGGGAATGGGTCTAGATTTGGTTAAGAAATCTTGTATGAAAAGCATGAGCCAGGGAACAAGTCAGTAAGCACATTTCTCCATGGCCTGTGCTTCAGCTCCTGCTTCCAGGTTCCTGCCCTGAGTTCCTACCTTGGACTCCCTCAGCAATGACCCAGGAGATGTAAGATGAATAAATACTTTCCTCACGAAGTTGGTATTAGTCAGAGTGTTTTGTCACAGCAATGGAGAAGCAAACTAGAACAACATTAGAATGAGATTTCTTTTTGGCTACGAAAGCTAATAAGCAAGACCTGTACTTGGACATAATTTGATGAAATTTCTGAACTCTATTAATAATGGGAAGATCCCAAAAATATTTCAGGGAAGTATTCATACAAATGAACAGAAGTTAGATTGATTTGGCATTCCATTCCTCAGCTCTTGTGCCAAACCAAAGGTAATGATGTCTTTCATTTTTAATTCTAAATCTAATCAAGGTATTACATAAATGTAAGATTTTTAGATATCAAATATCTTATAAATTTAACACTTACAGACATCTTTTTGATGAAACAGAGGAATGAACAAATAGAGAAATATGGGTAACTTGAGACTGAGATGGTAGGGAATAAGAAACAGGAGACAAGGTATACAAATACATAAAAATACCTGTTCAAATTTGCATGGAAATCATCTCACTATCCTATATGTAATAGACACTATTGATTAACACCTTGAAAGACTATAGACTTTGTGGTGGTTTAAATGAAAATGTCCCCTATAGGCTTCAAGTATTCAGATATTTTGTCCCCAGTTGTTAGTGCTGTTTTGGGAGGTCTTAGAAGGTGTGGCCATGCTGAAAGAAGTATATCACTAGGGGTAGGCTTAAAGAGTTTAACAAGCCTTGCTAGTGTCCAGTGGCTCTCTCTCTCTCAACTTCCTGTGCACATTGAAGATGTGATCCTCCGCTTTCTGCTCTAGTTCCTGCCAACATACCACCCGCCCCACAATGGACTCTAATTCCCTGGAATGGTCAATCATAAATTCAAATAAACTCTTTTATAAGTTCCCTTGGTCATGGTGGGTTTCTGTCACAGCAACAGAAAAGTGACTAACACAGAGTCATTTATAAGACAAGCCTACAGATATACCTCTAGGGGGTTACCTAAATGAACTGATTGAAGTAGGAAAACCCATCTTCACTAAGGCAGTACTCTTCCATGGTCTGAGGTTCTGGACTGAGTAAAAAGAAGAATTTGAGCTGAGGGTTACATTCACTGCTGTCTGCTTCCTGACTCTGGATACAATGTCACCAGCTGCCTTCACTCTTCCACCACCTTGAATTTCCAGCCATGTTACACTGCATCTTCAAATTGTAGGCCAAAATAAATGTTTTCTCTCTTAAGTTGCTTTGGTCTGGATATTTTTCATTCACAGCAATAGTAAAATTAAGTAATAACAATATTTTATCTGGTTATTTTGAAATATATGTTGTGCAAGGGAAAAGTAAACTAAGAATTAAATCTCATTTAAGGAAAGATTATAATGTTCATTAATTAAGCCAGGTAAAATGGTACATGCCTAGGACACCAGCACTGGGATGGTGGTAACAGGAAGATTGTGAGTTTGAAGGCTGCCTGAGGCTACATAGTAAATTGTAGGCCAGCCTGGGCTATATAGCAAGACACTATCACAAAAATAGTGTATATATGCATATATAATTTATATATTTTAATATATATTTTAAACATATATAAAATATATTATACATTATATATATTTATTTATTTTATAGATGTATATATTCATAAAGAATTTATTCAGTTTAGATACTGACATAAAATATTGCTAACTATAAGCTTCAAAACTTTAATGAATGGCACTAAACTATAGTGACACAGCAGTTAATTTTATAATTCACTAGAGGCAAAAATATGGGACAAAACACAACTTCAGTCAATAAAACCCAGAAAATGGATAATATGAAAAAACGAAGGACTGAATTTGGCCTCCAGATTGCATGGGGGAGCTTTTTCAATGAGAGTTCAGAGGTTAAATTATGTCTGTTGGCTCCTTGTTGTATGTTGTGGTACCTTGGGTATCAAGGTTGCACTGTAGATGTATTGCTTAGGCATTAGGAATTCACAGTCCATGTCTGTTTGTGTCCAGTTGTGGGACTCTGTACTATTCCTCATCTGTTGCAGAGGAAGCTTCTTTTTTTTTACTTTGAGTGGTATCTGGAATATTTCTCTAAATTTAAGGATAACTATTCTGCCATATAGTAAGATGTTACCTTAGCCTAGGGATGTGTCAATGTTTGGGATCTGTGACCTCTCCAGTTGTATGCATCTGGCTATGTTTATAGTACCAAACATGAGTTTCCTCACACTGAGTGGGCCATAAATTCAATTGGTTAGTCATTGCCCCCCAGATAAAAATGCCAATATTGCACCCATGTCCTATGCTGTGCTGGAGAGTGATGTGGATATTTGGTTTTAAAGCTGGTGTTGGGCCATTGAGGGATGCTCTCCTTTAGCGGCCTGCACAGTCTTCTCCAAAACTATGAGAGTTAGTCTTCAGGGGAAGTGGCTTCCAGGTCAGTTCCAGTTCCATTGCTCCAAATCTGGTCTCCAAAGTATGTCCTTCTAAGACATACTTAGAATGTCATTTAAGACAAAAAAATTACTAATGCCAAAGAAAAGTTTCATTCATGTAAAATTCATATTCAGGAGTTAAACTTAAATATTCTAAAACAGTGCATCAAAGCTGACCCTGCCACTGAAGGAATGGGAGATTCGTACAGATGCCTGGACCATGTTGGAAGTTTCTGAGTTCTCCAGTGCATACCCCCATCTCCTGGTTCTTGAGGAGACAGCAAAGTGCCCCTCAGGCTGGAGCCCAGCACTTCACACTAGTAGATATGACAAAGGAGCTTGAGAAAATCTTTATAATTGTACTAGCTTTGGTTGGAGATAAGACTCAGGAATGCTTTCCAGATATTTTGTAGACAGACTTTTATAAAACAATGGCCAACCGTTGTATTCAATTTTCTAAAAGTTACTTAAATTGTTAAAATAGAAGACATTGTATTACACATAGTTAAATTGATTAAAAGAATCTTTTAGTGTACATCAATGAGCAGTGTTTATCAGAAGAAGCTAAAGAGTTCTACCCTCCATTTACATCTTAATTTACTCCACAGAGGTCAAATAGAGCCACTTATTCATGCACCTGTTACAATAAAACCACAGGTCAGTTATATTTTATAATATTATTAATGGTCAATATATATTTTTGTTAAAGTAAAATAGATTTGTTTCCCCTTGAATTAAAAAGATTAGAGGACATTAGGTTGGACAGTATTTTAAGTCAGTACAATAAATGAAAACATCTAAATAGAATATGTCATCTTACTAGAAGATAGGTAATCTATATTCTATGCAGCTGCAGTAACTGTTCATCAGTCATTTGTTTACATTATAATATAATAAACTCCATACTGATGATAATGGGTGGGAATTCTGGAACACAATATATTTGTAGCATAATTAATTTGTAAATGACAAAAAGTAAGAGTATTAACTTGTAAATGGAAACTATATGCCAATAATTTAGTTGGCTTAGTACAGATTTCATTTATAATCCAATTATTGAAGATTCATATAAATCACTGCAATTTGCAGTGGAAAGTTTATCTATGATTAAGCAGTAAGTACATTAAAGACACTTAACGTTGACAATTTTCCAGCTGACAGCACATGCCCTTCCTCTAAATCACTATCATATTCCTTTTCCTTTTCAGTATTATTACCAGGTTTGACCATTTTCTAACTGCGAATTATTTAGTTAAACTTTTAAGTATTATAATTTAATCTTGAGACTTTTTTTACTCTTGAGACTGGGTCTCATGTAATCCAGGCTGGCCTCAAACTCTCTATGTAGTTAAGGATGACCTTGAACTTTTGGTTCTACTGCCTCTACCTCCTGAGCACTGGACTCATGGGCATGAACCACCTTACCTGGTTTGTGTAGTGCTAGACATTGAACCCAGGAATTTCTGCCTGCTAAGCACATACTCTATTCCCAGTCCATCAGTAGGTATTTAAAAAAATGAGCTTTGGTTCATTATATGTCTTCTAGGAAGGGAAGGCTGGCAATAATTGACAGGCATCAGCATGTGTCTGTATCTTACTAAAATGTCTCCTCCAAATGTTGTTTTCATAGCCATGAAGAATAGCATAATCAACATTTTTGAGAAACCAGATGACATTGACTTCATTTGACTTAACAATTACCCATCTAAGAAAGTTTCCTGCTCATAAAAAGATAGAACAAGTTTATTTTAAATAAAATATATCTAGTAATATATTATGATCCACAATAATTAATGAAGGAATTTTCAAGAAAATGAAGATTAAATAATATTAAAAAGCAATAAATAGCTCCATTCTTTTTTGAAATCATTTTATTTATTATTTTTATGTGTATGAGTGGTACTGTCTGCATGTAAGTTGGTGCACCCATGTCGTGCAGTGCTGCGGAGGTCAGAAGAGGGTGTCAGATTCCCTGGAACTGGAGTTAAAGACTGTTCTTAGCCACCATGTGGGTGCTGGGAATCAAACCCAGGTCCTCTGCTAGAGCAGATGGCACTCTTAACTGCTGAGCCATCTCTCCAGCCCAATGGCTCCATTCTTATGAACTCAGTCTTTATAAATTTTCTGTTATTAAAGGACTAATATATAAAGTATGATTCTTAATACTATAAATAGTTTAATACATAAAACAAATATCAATTCAATATAACATACTTTTATTTAGAGATAAATCCAGACAAACTCCTCTTAAATATTGCCAAGACATCAGTATAGAAATGAGCTGGTGGGTTTTCTTCTAAAACTTTTTGCTAATAAAATGATTGTATATTTAAAAAAGCACCCAGAAATAATTATGTCAGTTCAACTCTGGATGGAAATTTGATTGATTTTATATGTAAATTTTAATTCTGCTATAAAAAAACAACTAAACTAAAAATTGTCCTTTTCAGTAACCAGCAGTAACCATGGAGCACAGATGTATTTTCTGTTTCCAGACCCACAAATGTGGTATCATGGGCAACTTTCTACTAATATAATTATACAAGATATAGTGATTCCATCACATACTAATCAAAGTGTTGGTTAATGCCCACAATCCACTGGCTTTTTGTAAACATCATTCTTGATAATGTGGGTAAACTTTATCTGGAAGCTCACAGTACAAAAACTGAAGATTTGCTGAGAAGAAATTAAAAAAAAAAAAAAACTGCCTCTAGACAGCTACATCAACTTCTAATTATGTTTTCAGACTATAAGCATACCCTCAGATTTCAGACTTGCTGGTCCCAATAATTATGTAAGCCAACTCTTAAAATACCTCTATTCTATACAGAAATATGTAACAGATCCTCCATTCCTGTGAGTCCTTTTTCCTATGAGATGGTTCTAGGCAAAATAGCATGAATTCCTAAGAGCCAGATATAAAGCGGTATATCATTATGGGTAGGAATATTGCCAATCATTTTGTTCTGATAGAAAATAATTAGAAAGGTTACCAAATAAAAGCCATGTCATGGAGCTGGACAGCTCAGCAGTTAAGAACACTGGCTACTCTTCCAGAGGACCTAGGTTTAGTTCCCAGCACCTGCACGCTGGTTAACAACCATTCACACCTGGTTCCAGGCCATTCAGCACACATTGCATGATATGGGGGCATTTACATATATGCATGCAATACACTCATACACATTAAATTTTTAAAAAAATCCAAGAATCCAGGAGACTAAAAGATCATTTATTAGGCAGATGGAAATGCTGAGAACCAAATTATTCTGTATTACTAGTGTAGAGGTTATGAATTCATTCAATAAATACTCATAGATTGATAGTTTGCAGACCCTCTGCTGGTGATATTTCTATGAACAAGACATCAAGAACTCTGCTGTAGCTCAGTGTAGAATGTGATGAGTATGAATGAGGCCCTAGGTTCAGCTCCAAAATAAATAAATAAATAAATAAATAAATAAATAAATAAATATTATGTGTATGTGTCTGTCTGTCTGTCTGTGATCTCTGTGTGTGCCATTATGGACTTTGGAATACAATTGAGGAAAAACTTTGTATCGTGAAGTAAATGAAACAGCATAATGTAGAGGTCCAGGTGAGAGATGAGGACAATGTTACCCAGGGTGACAGGAGTATGTCTGCTGAAGGGTCATCAAGATTTAAAGATGAGTGAGTGCACCTAGGTAAAAACAGAGAACTTCAGGCAGAGGAAACAGCAGTAGCAAGAACCTTAAATGGGAGGATGCCTTCACTTTGTGGAGAAAAGAGGAAAAACGTGCCTATGTATAAGAGTCTGAGACAGAAGAGATGGCTCTGCGGAACAGCAGGATACAGATCAGGGAGGTCAAGTCAAATAATTCTGAAACTGATTCTAAGTACAGTGGAAATGTTTGAAATTACTACAATGTTCATCCGTGTCTGTATGTGTGTACACATGCCATGGCAGCCATGTGGAAATCACAGGATGACTTGCTGCCATCGGTGTTCTCCCTCTGCTACCTGGGTCCGAGGGGCTAAACTCAGGTTGTCAGACTTGGTGACAGCTGCCTTTATCTGCTGAGACATCCAACCTGTCTGGAAGTATTCTTGGGACTTTAAATGTGGAAGGACTATGATCAAATTAACATTATTAAAATGGCCGTTTTAGGGGCTGGAGAAATGGCTCAGCAGTTAAGAGTGCCGACTGCTCTTGCAGAAGACCCGAGATCAATTCCCATATGGCAGCTAAGAACCGTCTTTAACTCCAGTTCCAGGGGAATCCAAAGCCCTCTTGTGACCTCCGTGGCATTGCAGGACACAGGTGCACCAACCTACACGCAGACAGTACACTCATACACATTAAAAAATAATTAATAAAAAAAAAATAAAAATAAAATTGGCCATTTTAACTTTTGCTGAAATAATGCACAGAGAGGTTACAGATGCAAGGAGAGCAGCTAGAAGCCTGCTTTCATGTTCACTCCATAGTGGTAAGGAAGAAGAGAAGCTACTGAACGATTTACCCACGTACCAATAAAGGATTTCCAAAATCATATGGTTATGGACATGATGTCAAAATTTGTATAAATTATGTAAACAACAGGAAAACTGAGCTGGATAGTAGACAGAAAACACGAGTTCTGGCCGAAAGATATAGCTCACTGGTTCTAGCATGCATGAGATTTTGAGTTTGACCCCAGCACAAAAGCAACAAAAAAAGAGAAATAAAAGGGAAATAAATTCAGGAAAAGGGGAAAAAAAAAAAAAAAAGAGAGAACTTAGATTCTCACCAGTCTGACAACTGTGTGGAGTTGAAAACAATTCTAAATGTAGTTCTCAGTTTCCTCAACCATTAAATGAAAAGGTTGACTAAAGTGAGTTTTGAAGTCTTGACCAGCTCTGACAACTCAAGAATCTATGAAATGGTTATAACTGAAAAATACATTGAACACAATTTAAAAATACTTTAATCTCTGGAGGAAAAATGTCTTCATCTATTTGGGTCTATGATTGGTTATAGAATATTTCTTTTACTAGAAGATCAAAATAAAGTTAATATGAGGAGAACAATCGAGGATATCAGCCATCATTCAGACATACCAATCATGACATTCACAAACATTCACATGTTAACATGTAGATAATACATGAGCAACCCCAGAATGCTACTCTGAGAGAATTCTGTGTTATTGTTTTGCAAAAAGCAACAAAAATAGTCACAGGTGACTTCTGGTAATTGAAGCTAACATAAAACAAACTAAACTAAAATAAGTATTTTCCTTCTTTTCTTTTAAACATCTGAGTGTGAAAAGCAGAACAACTTTGAGATTCCTCAGTGACCAATACTTATTCAAATAGCACAAATCCATTGTCTACCCTTAGTTGGAGTAATTCCCAAACCAGCTGGTTTTATTCAATTAAATGCTATTTTCTGACCAACACAGGTTATTCTGTTGCATGAACTTATTATAAGTGGCTTGTTTCTCTTTGGATTAAAATGTGTGCTTCTCTGGGTTAAATGTATGTGGCACAAGCATTGAAAAGCACAATCATTTATAGAATGTGGTTTTAGAAGTGCTTTCAGCTATATGAAGGATGACCTTTTCCAAGGCAAGGAGACAAGAAATACCAGGAATATCTTTTGTGTACATTCTAGGAAACTGGACTATAAAAATATTTCCAACCATGACAGTTTTTCAATTTAATACTTTATTGAATTTTGTATACATACTATGTTTTGTGGGATTAACAAATTTTACATTATTGTTAAAGCATAGTAGTATAGTTTTTTCAGTAGTCAATGTTCAGAAATTTTAGTAGACATAGTTTTTCAAATTTATGTTCTAAGATATAAATGACTTATTTTTAGTTTGAAGGTTTTTAATTAATGAACAAATTTAACTGTCCAAACACACCTATAAAAAAAGTATACCCGGGGCTGGAGAGATGGCTCAGCGGTTAAGAGCACTGTCTGCTCCTGCAGAGGACCCGGGTTTGATTCCCAGCACCCACATGGGAGCTAAGAACCATCTTTAACTCCGGTTCCAGGGGAATCCAACGCCCTCTTCTGACCTCCATGGCATTGCACGACACAGGTGCACCAACCTACATGAAGACAGTACACTCATACACATAAAAAATAAAATTAAATTAAAATTTTTAAAAGTGTACCATAGACTAGGAAGTGTTTGATAATGGGATATTTCCCTTTACAAAGTAAATTCATTCTTAAAAAAAAAAACATATATTTCCTCTCGTAGAGGAACAAGGCATGAAGAAAAATCAGAAGAAACATTATGTAATCTGCTCACACTATTATCTGTGAAGACAAACATAACTGAAAAAAACTCTGAAAATAAATCCCAGAACATTTCTAAAAGCAAGAGGTCTATACATTTTGGGAAAATTTTCAATAGAAAAGAATTCTCATGCTTAGTATTTAGAGAATAATTTTAGTTGACCTTTAAGCTATCAATAAGTCAGTAAAAGAAATTACTGAAACTAAATACTACTAGGGATTGACTGTAAAATTCCCTAGAAGTAAGTGCTAGAGATAATTATCATGAATTTCCCACCTTCAGCCTATCTTTTCTTTCTTTTCTTTTCTTTTTTTTCTTTTTGGTATTTTCGAGGCAGTGTTTTCTTGTAGCCCCAGCTGTCCTGGAACTCGCTCTGTAGACCACGCTGGCCCTGAACTCACAAAGATCCGCCTGCCTCTGCCTCCTGAGTGCTAGGATTAAAGGCGTGCACCACCACGCCCGACCAGCCTATCTTTTCAAGTGAGCAAAACATCCCGTGTTCACTGCAGCAAATAAATTCTACTGTAGAAAATCTGTGTAGATGGAATAAGCTGTGAAATAGTAGCAAACATTCAAGCAATGACTGTACCAATAATAACTTTGATAACTTTCAAATTTTAGTAGTTTCAAATTTTATGTTAAAATGTCAATTCCCATGTTAAAAATATTATAAACATAAAAAATAAGATTTCTCACCAATTGGGCAAATATTTGCTCAATTCTTTACAGTTTCATATTGGGTTATTAATAGAGCTAGCTCTGTCACTCTCTAAAAGGTTATCAAAAGTGGGTTTAGAAACTTTATAAACTAGGATCAGTCTTAAATTCAAAGTTAAACAAAGATACAGAATTTTAATGTTTCAGTGTTCTAGCCTAAAATCACATTATATTCTAATAGCTTGTCAAAAAGTATGCTGTGGGGCTAGAGAGATGGCTCAGTGGTTAAGAGCATGGACTGCTCTTGCAGAGGACCCAGGTTTGATTCGCAGCACCCACATGACAGCTAAGAACCATCTTATGCCAGGTGCGGAGGCACACGCCTTCAATCCCAGCATTTGGGAGGCAGAGGCAGGTGGAGCTCTGAGTTCAAGGCCAGCCTGGTCTACATAGCGAGCTCCAGGCCAGCTGGGACTAATGGAAGACCCTGTCTCAAAAAGAACAACAACAACAACAAAAGTATATAGTGCCTTTTCTTTGGGGAGTCACATTTTATGATGATGAATGAGGAAAAACCTAAAGCTGTTATGAAAAGTAGAAAAAGAATCATTAATTTTATTATGCACTAAAATATGAACTGAATTTATAGTAAAGAAATGTAGTCAACCCACAAGAAAGATATCAATGTCAGTGCCAACTGAAACAGTTTCATCCATATAATAAATGTGATAGAAAGTCTGGTCACTATACAATATAGCTTAAAAACACTAAAATATGGGAATAACCATTTAGAACAAAACCTGCTGAACAAAGAAACATAGTAGAAATGCACAACAGAATACTATCTAACTATAATACCAGGTTGGAGGGTAGAAGATTACCATCACTATCTCTGCTGGTTGTAAAATATTCCCAGGGAAGTCAGGACTAATTTGTCTTTCCCTGTCTTTGGAATAAGGAAAAAGTGAATTAAGAACATTCTACACTACGTCTTTCTTGGGTACGCATTGTAGGTGTTTCTCTTATCAAGGCAAGATGTTTTCACTCATTTTTCCTTGGGGAGGAGTAAAGTGGTGATGGTTATATCATGTGAACATAGGATGCAGGGCCACAGAAAGAAAAGGTTGCTGAGATATCACATACAAATAAAATGCTAAGATAAAAGCTTATGGTCCCTTCATAGGTTTTGATCAACATTTAATAACTTGCTTTTTAAAAGAAAATTTCCCTGTGGCACAATGTAAAAAGGATTTCACTACAGTAAACCTGATTGTCAGGTGAATAATATTTCTTCACTAACTACTGTATATTATGACTGGTCTGAGTACTGTAAACAAAAGGAGACATGTATAAGCCAAAAACTTCTTCAGTATTTTTTCCCGATGGATGAGTTGAACTTCTTCATTATTATAGTAATAAAAGTACTTTGAAAACTTATGTCCCACAAAAAGCAAGTATAATAATAACTAGTATTCATTAATATTGAATGTGGGAATTCATACAAAGTCATGTCTAAATATTTAAGGAGTACACAGATAAGAAACAAAGTAAACACGAATAGAGTAGGAGTAAATATCTGAAATAAGGCACAGACTTTCTCTGTTCAGGACCAATTTTTAAATGCCTTAAAGCTTTAAAATTCTAAAGGCTTCTTTGGCCGAATTGGAAGCAATATGAGAAGTGAGCAGTACCTTGGATAGCTCCAGGGAGGCATGCTCTCTAAAGTCCCAAATCTTGCTTCTTTCTTCCAACTGGAATCATCTTGTTAAAAGATTCTGTCACTGACTGATTCATTTTCCATAAAAATGAGAAAGATCCCTCTGTCTCACAAAACATACGCCTATAAAAGTCTGGCCTGTTTGTCAAAAAGAGAGCTATTTTCTGAGGGGAATACACATATCCCCCACTGTTCTGGGGAGGGTCATCTCTTGCAATGTGACTGCTCATCCTAAGGAAGTTGTCTCTCCCCACAATCTACAGTAAGGGATTTACTGTAAGACTTGATCATAATTCAGTGTTGCAGATATAATCAATAAATCTTATGAAGAATGCAGCACTGAATCATTGCTTTTTCATGAGCATTTTTGTATATTACTAGCCTATGAGATTAACCTATTTAATAACAAGCATAACTAAAAGCAACAAGAATTTTGAAGTAAAAAGCATCAGATAAGAGGTCTTAAAAGTAGTATATGTAACTAATATAAAACATTGTGGCATGTCCTGCTCATCTTTACATCTTTACTTCCTTTACTACTCTTCCATGTTCCTACCTGAAAGTGTCTCTACCCACTCCTGGCATTGTAGTGTTGGATATTCATTTGAACAGTTCTATCATATTAGATTGAAAAGTCCTTAAGAGCCCATGTTTTAATTATCTTTGTCATTCGTAATAGCAAATAGTATCCTAAATGTTATCCTCAGCCAGTGCAGCTAAGTTGAAATAACTCAAATCTGGTTTATGAAACTTCTGTTCTAAGAAGTACAATTGGGATGTATCCCAGTACATAATCTTGTTAGTGTAGAGAGTCGGGAGAAAGATCTGTTTCTGACAGCAAACATAACAAAGAGATTTGGGGCATCTGGAAATATTTACCTCATAAAGAATCCTTTGAGGAAAACTAATACAAACCATGCTTTTCTGATGAGAAATCACAGAGGATTCGATTTATGCTTTCTTCTTTAGAGCTACATTTTAAAACCTATAAAGATTATTATAAGAACCTACCAGGAAATTATAAAAATATTTGATATGTTGGATAAAACCTAGAGTCAAAAGAAAAGATTCCCAGAGAACAAAAAGAAGAAGTAAAGGAAGAAAGGAAAGGAAAAAGGAGGGAAGGAAGAAAGGAAGAAGAGGAAGAAGGAAAGGAGGCAGTACTAAAGAAAGAGTAAAACAAAATGGAGGAACAAAGAGAAGGTAGATTAGAAAAGAAGGTATTATTAAAAGATGATCTTGGAGAGCAATGATTTTTATTCCAGCGGATGATTATAAGGTCAGTAAAAAGCAGCAGCATACTGAAATCTCATAGGAAAATGAAGCCTATCTTCTTTTCTCACAAGAATAATAAAAGATGAAAGGTATAATACATTTTATTTGTTTGCTTAAGAATACTTCCTGAGTAAATGCTTCAAGGAAGCACTTTGAAAGAGTCCACTAGACTCTCAAATGAAATAAACCCAATAATTGTTCATTTCTCAACAGTAAATTACACTATGTGCCTAGTTTTACATACTATTGTCTATTTTTCTTATCACATAATTTATTTATTTTTATTTTATATGTGAATGAGTGTTCTGCCTACACATACTAAGTGCACCCATGTATTAAATGCCCATAGAGGCTAGCATTGGATTCCCTGGAACAAGAATTAAGGAAGGTTGTTAGCTAACATCTGGGTGCTGGAAACTGACCCTGGGTCCTCTGCATGAGTAGCCTGTGCTTTTCATGACTGTCCCACCTCTCCAGTCTCTAGTCTTGCATAAATTTTTATCTTAGGGGCTGTAGAGATGGCTCAGTGATTAAGAGCATTGGCTTACCTTGCAGGTTCAAATCCCCACACCCACATAGTAGTAAACAACTGTCCTTATCTCCAGTTCTTGGGAATCTAATACCCTATTCTGACCTCTGTAAGCATTGCATGGCATGGGTATACTTACATACATACAAGCAACACACTCTTAAATATAAAATAATAAATACTAAAAATTATCTTAAATGGCATTACCCAGTGTTTTAAGACAGTTATTAAAAGTGTAGAACACTCAGTTTAGAAAACTGTCACTGAATGAGGTCCCTTTTCAATTCAGCAAGTTTTCTACTTCCCTGGGAAGCAGTTCCATCAAATGTTTCCATACCACATTTAAATAATCATCCTACAAAGCCTCCAATCTCATTTAAACACAAAAATTGTGCAGCAAGATTCCAAATTTCCATAAAAGTGACTCTGCTAGTGAAGTCTCTTCATTTTCCCCCATCTGCACTGAGTAGCTTCATTTTCCTTTCCTGTCCCAAGAACACCTAATCCTTACATTTTAAGAAACAGAATTGGAGAGCATTTGTTGCCAAGAGCTTCAGCATAATACAGCTGGAATATTCCCCTGTGAATCCTAGTTATTACTTGTTAGTACATGTCTTTTCTCTAATTCAGATATGATTAGTTATAGCCTGCTTACTAAATATTTAAGTTTAATATAAGGTTATCATCCTGTTTACAGGGGCCAGCAAATTTAAGGAATGCTAGTATCATGAACATCATTGGGCTTAAAACACATCAAACTGGAAAGCATCATTCTGTTTTGTGTAGAGTGAGAAATCTAAGTAAAGAGGACACAGAGTCCAGGTTGCAGACAGGGCTAAAATTTGGGACTGTCTCAGTGCAAACATCTGGCCTGCTCTGGACTTCCCTCTGCTGAGAACTGTGCAAGAACTGAGACAGAGCTGGGAGAGCAGACTCTTCAGAGCTTAGAAACAAGCCCAGGGATAACAGAAGAACATTCCTGACCATTACAGGATTAAAACAAGCAAGGTTGGAGATGCAGCTCAGTGGAAAAGCACTTGTCTGGCCCTATGAGGCCTTGACTCCCATCCCCACACCAAACAAATACTGCTGAACATAATAATAGCTTGCTAAATGTAAAAATAAATATTGGCAGTAAATTATTATAATGTTTGAATCAAAATACATTTAAAAATAGAAGTGTTTAATTTAACAGTAAATAAAACTTATACGATTTAAAGATTAACTGTTGGTGGTGTGCTGTGGTATGAAATCAGTGAGGCTTTAAAAACAAGGCCATTCTGAATGAGCTTTCTGTCTGGTTTCTTCACTCATGTACCGTCAAAGAATTCACTAACCCTCTCAGGCACTGGGCTTCTCTTTTGTCATCTGTAAAACAAAACAAACAAACAAAAATACTTGGACTAGAAAGTAATTAAATTTACCTCCAAGAATAAATAGTCATTTCATTAAGTATGTACTCAAATCTGTCTTGTATTTAAACAGTTATAAAAGAGAAAATACTTTGTATATTTAATACATGTGTTCTAGGTTTTAGAATTTACACTCTAGTTACTCATAAGATTAATTTTCTTTTGTTTTTCTTTAAAAACAATAACAGATGACAGGGATGAGCATAAAGAACAAAATAAACAAAAATATCATGTAACCAGCTCCAGTCCATTTCTTCTAAAACCCTGCAAAGCTGTGAAGGTGAGGTGAGGGGGAGAGCCAACCTGGCGGCTGTTAGCAAGAACCACGCCAAGAAATTCTAGCACAGCTCCTCTGAGCAGAACATGTCAGCAATGGAGAAGGCATTCCTCAGCAACCTACACCATAAAATCCAGATCAGAGCACAAACGGCCAGGGTTTGGATTTAAAGTGCTGGAACCATGTAGAGAACTCTGCCGCTCTTCACCTGAACTCTGTGATTCTGAAATGTGGTTTAAACCCAGAGTCAGCCTTTTCCCAGCGCTGTGGCAATGCCCTGGCAGCCACGGGACAATAATGCAGCAGACTGCAACAAGAAATGAAAAACAGCTCAAGAAAACCTGATAAGGATCCAAACACTGAGAATGACATATTTCCTAATGATCACATCTAAGTTTGTCTCAACTAAAAAATGTTAATTCTCTTAGAACAGAGCATCTTAGACAGCATTAGGTAATATTGTGAGTGATGGAAGTTGCAAGGAAGGCAGAATAAACAGTGAAAGTTTATCTTCCAGGAATGTGTGTAAAAAATATCCTTGAGAAGAACAGGAAACCATGTCTGCTGTCTCTCTAGGCTGTTCATGTGGCAGGCAGTACTAATCAATAACAGCACTCCTTTCTTAGTACCAGGTTCTCAACAGCACTACCCTCTTCTTCAGTGGGCAGTTTATTTTGAATTGGCCTGAGAATCAAAATTTACTTGTTATCTTTCCTGAAAGAAAAAGGAGCTGAGAATCCCGGGGACCCTGATCCTTAGGGTTCAGTCATTCACCATCTCTGGACAGGCTGCTTCATATCTCTGGAACTTCTTGATGAAATGTGAAGGGGAAGGTTATCTCTAAGCTCTCTTTATGTATCTCAGAACTAGATACTGATAAATCTTGGTAATGGAGTATTTCTGAGTAATTGAGAATATTTATGAGTATGACTAGAACACAGCTCTAAGAAATGAAGTTACTCATTGAAGTCATAAAACATTGTCATTATTTTCTTTCTCCTGACAAAGCCACAGATAATAATTATGTTTCTCTGCCCAACAGTACTTACTTAGGCCAAGAAATGCATTAAAATACACCTCCTTCACAGATGAGGAATTTGATGTCCAGAGGAGTTACTTGATTTGCATAAAATAACATAGGTGAGTGTGCATTCCTTCATCATGATTATGAACACAAAAATTACTAGTAAGTTTTTATGGGGTTTACAGAATAATTGCAAATTGTAAAGCCAAACCTACTGACAGATGGTACTTGTCTCTGACACTGCCGGTCTTCATGTTTCCTTATTGTCATAATCCCCAAATACTCTCAGCAGGCTGACATTAATTTTTTTTTTTTAGTTTTGGTTAAACTATTTTATTCTTTTTTGATAAAATATTTTACTGATGTTTTATGTATTTTGTACATCATTTATCAGTCCAATTTAGACACATTCTCTTTTCCATATTCCCCCAAACAACAAACCTCTGCAGAGAGCAACTTTAAAAAACTCACATTCTTTTTTATTGATTTTTTTTCAATTTTCATATAATATGCTTGATGTCATTTAGATCTATTTCATTCTCTGCACCACCTATAACTGCTTAGACCCAATTTAATCAATTCTCTTACATACACAAAATATGACCTATACAGTATGATTTGTGTCCCCAATGTCCTTCAGTGTGGATCCATCCACTGGGCTCTCCAAGAGCCCCAATCCTATAGGATGTGGACTTTCCCCTTCCCTGGACCCATCAATTGTCAAAAGTTCCTCAGGTTAGGTTAGGATTTCTTACTACTTCTCAATGTCTACTTCCACCCCTCATCAAAGAATTTTCTTCTTGCAAAAGATAGAGACTTGTAAAATGGTCAAATATAGAGAATAAATGTCTGTGAGATGTTTAACCCTAAGCAAAATATCCATAATGCAATCTCTAAGAGAGAAATGCATCTCTTCACTGTCACCAGAGAAAATTCCTCATGCAATAGATGGAGATTAACACAAAGATCCACAATTAGCCAATGGAAAGAGAACAAGAGGCAGCAGAGTTCTTATCCCGGAATAAGACAGCTAATTCAAACCTCTGCCTCCCTAGGCTCAAAGATCACTGTAGAAGAGGAGTTAGAAAGATTTTAAGAGCCAGAGGAGGTGGATGACCACAAGAAGAATCTTCCAGACAGCTGGTCAGTTACTCATATGAACTCAGCAGCAATGGTGACAACGTCATAAATCCTAGGCAAGCTGAAATATGACATACCTATTTTTAAATTCTTGGTTTCTTGTTCACTGAACATATTTATTTTATTCATCCTGTCTTACCTGCATTTTCAAGTTTTCTAATTTTGAATCCCTAAAGTATTGCTTTGGGCAGTTTATCGCCTTTGTCACATCATACTAGTAATGTCCAAAAGTGCCTGTAATTTCCAAAAGTACCTGTAATATCCAAAAAGTACCTACCTAATACCATTGCATGATTCTTTTTGGAAGACATAAACAAACATCTCTTTACCTAGGCAGGGCACCAATGACAGATAAAAGTAATAATTCCACACAAGTCCAGCCAGGTAAACCAATGAGTATGCTGGGCATAGAGCAGCAGGACGAAGGTAACTCGCAGGCATGCAGACCGCCCCAAAGAAATGGGATGGGGTAACTCACAGGCATGCAGATGGCCCCAAAGAAATGGGATGGGGTAACTCACAGGCATGCAGATGGCCCCAAAGAAATGGGATGGGGTAACTCACAGGCATGCAGATGGCCCCAAAGAAATGGGATGGGGTAACTCACAGACATGCAGATGGCCCCAAAGAAATGGGATGGGGTAACTCACAGACATGCAGATGTCCCCAAAGAAATGGGATGGGGAGTAACTCACAGGCATGCAGACCACCCCAAAGAAACAGGATGGGGTAACTCACAGGCATGCAGATGGCCCCAAAGAAATGGGATGGGGTAACTCACAGACATGCAGATGACCCCAAAGAAATGGGATGGGGTAACTCACAGACATGCAGATGTCCCCAAAGAAATGGGATGGGGTAACTCACAGGCATGCAGATGACCCCAAAGAAATGGGATGGGGTAACTCACAGGCATGCAGACCACCCCAAAGAAATGGGATGGGGTAACTCACAGGTATGCAGATGGCCCCAAAGAAACGGGATGAGGTAACTCACAGGCATGCAGATGTCCCCAAAGAAACGGGATGGGGTAACTCACAGGCATGCAGATGACCACAAAGAAACGGGATGGGGTAACTCACAGGCATGCAGATGACCACAAAGAAACGGGATGGGGTAACTCACAGGCATGCAGATGTCCCCAAAGAAATGGGATGGGGTAACTCACAGGCATGCAGATGACCACAAAGAAGACCCATCACCAAAAAGTCTCACTATGATCTGGATAACATCCCCACAGCTGCAGAGAAGGAGACCCTCCTTCAGTTAGCTTCCACCCTCTATATACCCTAGCACTTCTGGAGACTTCAAGCAGCTGAAGTGAGATGGCAGTGTAAGAGGAAGTGGCTGAAATCTCAGGTGAGGGTCTGACGCACTCTCAAACCCCTCATCCTATGAGGAAATATCAACAGGCCTAATCTTGAGGGTCTCTGACAAGTAGTTACAGCTACTCTGATTAAGACAGTAATGACAGTTATACTAGGAGAATAGTGTTATGCAACATCTACCTTGTAATTTATTGTCTTTTACCTGCATGTGACTACTTCATCCTTGAGCAATAATCATTTAACTTCCTAAAATGGACCTAATGTTCCATAAAATGGTATTGATGTGTCTCTGTAGATCTTTGCTATTTAAGCTTCAGTCTAATTTTCGAGTGCTTTATCTTAATTTTGTAATAGAAAACAACTAGAATATCAGTTTGTATATGAAATACAATGAATATAAAGTCACAAAGTGACAGTGTTTTTACAAGATTATAAAAGAGAACCATCATGACAATGCAGAACAAAAGAGGTAAGAGTACTGCACTGTAAAATAAGCACATGCAGGTAGAGAGATAGGGAAACAGGAGACTCAAATTCAGTCTAAACTCTTGCATTAACATTACAGGCTTATACAAATTTCCTGTCTTCCTTCAACCACAACTCTAAAGTGAAAAAGTTCAACTTGCTTCCTAAGACCATATTCATTTTTTTTCATTGTATGACAAATATTGTTACAAAAGGTCTCTAACTCTCTAATATGCTCTGTGTCTCCCCCTTCCCCCCACCATGAGCAGAAGTTTTTCTGGGCAGCTACATGGTTTTAACTGGATGGAACAATACATACCATCCACTTCTCCAATGCTCACCCAAGAAGACCCACAGCCAGGATGGCAGGCAGTCTTCTACTCTGGATAACTCAGAACATCTGAAGTGTTCCCTTAGACTCTGTTTCATTCAACAAGAGGTAAGATGGGCTGAGGAGAAGGTACAGTGGATAAGAACACTGGCTTCACTTGCAGAGGGCCCAGGTTCAGTTCCTAGCACCCACATGGTGGCTAGCAACCATCTTTAATTCCAGTTCCAGGGGATCCAGCACCTTCTTCTCACCTCCATGGGCATTCTACATACAGGTGAACCTACATACATGCAGGCAAAATACTCATACACATAAAATAAAAATAAATAAATTAAGTTTAAACCTGTGTTCTAATTAAAAAACAAAAGGTAAAAAGACTAAAGATCTGGCCTCCATGTCCCATCTTTACCTCACTGTACAAATTGAAGAATCTACTCACTCCTATTTCCCCTTGTAAGTGACCAGATCAACTGACCAGAAACAATCTAAGAAAAATCAGGAAAACCTCTGTATGCCCATGGAGCACAGAACTCTGAATATGAAGGTCCTTAAAGAGATCCACATTTTCTTGACTGACACTTTCGTATTAAAGGTACAGAAATTGAGAGAAGATTGTAGCCTGACATTCTGCATTCCCAAGCCAATGTGCGTACTGAATGGTAGCTGAAGGAATATTATCAGTTTTTAATAGCAGTGGAGTTTTATGGGTGATTATTCTATAATATATCATAGAACACAGTATTTTAAAATATTTACAAATTTAGTGTTCTAGTATGGTAGGGCAGTAAAAAAGAACTTAATTATTATTGATCAGTCAGCCCTTCATTTTTCATCTATAAAATGGCATTAAATATATTCACTAATTTAGTTTTAGACACTAAAGATATATAGCTAGTGTAACATTACTACAGTTTTCACACATTTCTGGGCATCTTCAAAGGGAATATACTACTAAATAGAGCAAAAATTACAAATAAAGCAAGTCTTAAATATGACCTAAGACAATGGTGGATCCTTAATAACATTCCTAGATGTAGTAAAGTATTGAGAGCTCTCAGTGATATCATTTCCCATAAAGATCCTAAAAGATACTATTCTTTGTTTGCAGACCCCTTAGAGTTATTCTTCATGAAAAAAAGTGGCTTAGGATTTGAAAAGGCAATGGATCCTTTTTTAAAATATAAAAGTAAAGCAGCAAAAGTTCTTCATTAAAAATTCAAGACAGTCATGGATGTTTCAAATTTAACACTTTCTGGAAATACCATGGAAGCAATTTCAAAAGATGTATACCTAAACCTAGTTATCAAAACTGACATATGGATATGTATAATATAAAAATAAATATCACATGCAAAGGGTCATTCGATTTAAGTTCTAATCATTTAAAATCTTATCTTAAGGTCTACTTCTCCAGAAAGCTTTTTTATGACTTATCATACTCTAAAATCCCAAGCTTTTAGTCTACAACTGAAAGCATATACATCAGCAGAGATATTTGCAATTCTTAGATTTACCACCATGTGCTATAAAGACCACACAAGATAAACTCATTTATTGATGAGAAACATTCTAGAAAAGTTATTCAGCTTCTTGCTGAAACTGAATCACACAAAGAAAGCTGAGGTCTGAATTAGAAAGCACCCCACTGCAATCCTATCCCAGTGCTCTTCACAGGAGCCTGCCACATCACTTCATAGACTTACATTTTGCCATTATACAGTTCAGGATTTTAAAAACACTTCTCTCGGCTGGAGAGATGGCTCAGGGGTTAAGAGCACTGACTGTTCTTGTATAGGATCCGAGTTCAATTCCCAGCATCCACACAGAAGCTAACAACTGTCTGTAACTCCAGTTCCAGGAGATCTGACATCCTCTTCTGACCTCCATGGGCATTGCAAGACACTTACATACATGCATTCAATACATTTATCACACAAAATAACAATAATAATAAAATATCTATCAAAAAACCCACTTCTGCATTTTCCAGTCTCTGGGACTACTTACCATTGTACCTTCATTTTCTAAAAAAAACTTCACCATATCTTTTAATGGTCTAACTTGCTTTTCTTAAGTAACAATTTTTTTGATTTCTTATTTTTTTATTTCATTATATGAGAGTTTTGCCTGCACTTATTCATGTGAAAGGACCGCAGAGTCCAGAAGAAAAGGTAAGACCCCCTAGAACCAGAGTCATAGATAGTTGTCAGCCTCCATCAGGTGCTGATTACTGAATGAAGTTCTTTGGAAGAGAGAGCAGCCAGTGCTAACTGGTGAGTCATCCTACCAGCCCCTAAGTTACAATAATTTTAAGTAGTTTCTCCATGATTTTTTATAGTTTTTTATTGAGCTTTTGTGCATTTCATATAACCTTTCCCAGTCGAATTCAGCCCCATTTCCCCATCCATGCCCCCCCAATTGAACTAATGCACCATGTTTACTGTAGTAAAGGGAAATACATTTAATAATAATGCTAATAAAAATGGACAATCACAGAAGTCTTCCTACAATTCAGATATCTTATTTGTGTGCTCCTGACAACTCTATTTTATAGTGAAGACAGAGGTTAAGGAGATTAAGTAATTTGTTCAAAGTTTCTTCTGCAAACTAGAACCTGAAAGATAGAAGCTGGTGATTCACATCCAGGTGGCACCAAAACATGCAATCTCAATACTATTCCATGTTTTCCCACAACACAAACTCCTGTTAATGTATCTCATGAGAACATCATGTGCTCCACCATCATGAACAATAATTATCCTGGGAAGGTATTCAGCAAATACAGTGAAGAGAAGACTACTGGCAACTTGCTAAGGAAACTAAATTTGATGGTGTCAGTTTTCACAAAACGAACACATCTGTAATGAGAATTGGAAGAAATTCTGAAGAATAGCATTTCATGGTAAGAGTAACTTAGATCTAAAAATCTTAAGACAAAAAAGTATTCATAGCCCTTTCCAACTCTACAATGAAGGATTTCAACATCAGCTGAGGCATCACAGGTGGTATTCAAATATGCTATTTGTTGCTTCTATGATGAAGTTTGTTTCCTAAAAGCAAGAGAGAGAAATAGTTTAATTATTCAATATTAGTTGTTGCATTAAAAAATATGGAGCATTCTGGGTTTATCAGTACATGCCTGTCCCATGGTCACTGCCCTCAGAGCTGAGGCAGGAACTCAAAGACAGCTTGGGCTACAACAAGAAATCCTGTCTCAAAACAAAACAGAACAAAAATTTGGGACTTCCATATCTTAATGTAGCCACCAAAATTCACACTTAAAATAATGATATCTTGAGGAGCAGGTAGAGGATGATAAAAATTACTGTTTGAATTTAGAGCTGAAAAATTTGCCAAACATCTGTAGCTCAAAATGTAAACAGAACTCTCATTTAGTAATAAGACTAGGTGGATTTTATTTTTTTCTTCCATCTCTTCATTTTTAATTGAATTTTTTACCATTTGAAAACATGCTATAAGAGTACATGGTAATAATTATTTCTGTGCAGGTGTACTAAAAGTTAAGATCATGAGCTCTTAAATATAACTACTTTATATTCAAACCTGACCCCTTAAGCTACTAGCTGTATAATTATGCTTGTTACCTGGAAACTCTGTACCTCATTACCTTATATGTAAAAGCTTCATGCATTTATGTACCAGAAAGCATAGACCCATTGTAAGATAAAATGAGCATATATGTCTATATATAAATATATCACTGTACATATTTTAGACAGATGATGATACATAAATGATTGGTATATGATACATGGATGGATAGATGACAGATAGATAGATAGATAGATAGATAGATAGATAGATAGATAGATAGATGATAGATAACTTTCAAAAGTAAGGAACTAACCTTACACGTTGTTTCCTCCTATTTCCACCTGAGTGCTAAAACTCCAACCATTCAGAAGATTCCCTGGTATACTAAAACTCCAACCATTCAGAAGATTCCCTGGTATACAGTAAGCTTCTTTAAGTTCCCTGGTATACAGTAAGCTTCTTTAAGTTCCCTGGTATATGGTAAGCTTCTTTAAGTTCCCTTTTCAGCATGAATGAAGTTTTATGGTTTCTCACATTATTGCAAAATAAAAGAACACACATTTCATAGTGATGAACTATGCAGTGCAGTCTTATCCTTCAGATATGTAAGCATTAGCTATACATGTAGTTCTAAAATTACTGTTTCAAATGAGAGGTGAAACCTGACCAAGCTTCCCAATTTGTAAGCAAGCAGGAAAGGACATCAGAGGGATTCATGCTTGCTCTATTGAAGATACAGCACTCTTCCTCAAATGAGAATTCTAGAGGTCATGGCTTCAAGATGTGATGTGCAAACTGGATTTTTATCTTGTGGTTAAGTTAAATTGAAATAGAAATAAGCCAAAACGATTTTAACTACACATAGAAAGCAATTTTCAATTTCATTATTGGTATACATGTAAATCGAATGAGGTGATCAGGACTCACAAATATTGGAAGAATAAAACACATCTCAAAATATAATGCATTACTTTTATACTGATCTTTTTTTTTTTTTTTGTCTTTTTGAGACAGGGTCTCCCTGTAGCCCCAGCTGTCCTGGAACTCACTCTGTAGACCAGGCTGGCCTTGAACTCACAAAGATCCGCCTGCCTCTGCCTCCCAAGTGCTAGGACTAAAGGCATGCGCCACCACGCCCGGCTTATACTGATCTTTTTTAAATCCTGTTTTACATCGAAGACCTTTCTTCATGAAAAGCCATGAAAGACATTAGGTGCCACATACTGTCTTCTTGAATTCCTTTGATAAAAACAGCAACATCTACCTTCCTTTTCTGGATTGGGCACAGGGTGAATGGGAGGTCTTGAGTTTTGTGTTCAGTTTTCTGTCCTTTTTGTCAAAGCATTTGCTGAGAAAACTCATCAAATTTCTAGCCAGTGTTTCAACCGTCATTCCAGGAGGACAGCTCCCATAACACACCTGGACTGCTGTGCATACTTCTGAGCTGCAATCCTTTTACTCCAGGCCCTACAGTATGTTCATTTGAATATCCCTTTTAGCAACAAATTCACCACCTCCACTACAGTATCAATACAGATTTTATATTTTGTCTAACAATCAAAAGTCTGTGATAAGCCTTCTCATGGATAGTGTCATTTGGGGGACCAGGGGTCTCTGTTCTCAAGGATCTAAGATTCAAAGGAAATAACAAGGAAAAAGTGAAATCAGGGGAAAGCCACTCCACATTTTTCTGCCTTATACAGTTATTGGGGACTTCCTCATTTTGACAATCGAATATCTTTGGACCACTTCCTAGGTTGTGAAACCCTCTCACAGTATGAGTTCAGATTTTAAAACCAGACAATTTGGACTATCTTACATCCGGCATCAAACCAGGAAGATCCAGTGAGAGCAGTTAGGGAGGCCTCATGGATGTAAAGAGGATTGCTGACTTCACAGGTGCAAAGAGGCCATATGATTCAAGGGAAATTCTGGGTGTGGCTGTGCAATCCCCAAATCAGGGGGTTTATTGTAATAACTGCTGCATTGACTTCAAAGTAACTAGCTTATGTGTATTCTGTAATTTGCAACTGAAAGGCCTGTCTAGTCCACATATTAAAGTATTGAAATTCTGTTAATTCTTAGAAGCACAAATTAAAAGTGGTTGATTTCTACAACAATTTAATCAATGGTCACCCTAGGCCATTTTAGCAAACAAGGCTAGATTTGCCATGCTATAGAACTACGCAAAATCTTCAACCTTTCATGAAATGTGAATATTGGACTTCTTAGTTCAGAAATGCAACAGTTTCATCATATGTTATGGTTTGTACTAGAAATGTCCCCCCACAGCTCATGCTAAGTCTAAATTGATAGACGTAGGTTGCTAGGAGCAGACTTCTGAACATTACACCTACTCCAAGTTTTGGTCTGTTTTTCTCTGCCTGCTTCCTTGTCCAAGTCATGTGAACAATTCTGCCTGGAGCTCCCGTCCTCCTGTACCAGCCGCCCCCATCACCAGTCCCTCCTCCAGTGAAACACAGCACTCTCAGCATAATACCATTGCCATCTTAATCAGACCTGCTCTGATTACCAGCAAGAGGTCTTCAAACAAAGCTTCACCTGTTGCCCTTCATAGAGGGAGGAGGAATGGAGGTTCATTATGCTCCTTCCTGAGAGTCTAACCATGACCCCCTCCTTCTGCATTACCACTCTCCATGTTTATGGAATTCTGCTTCAAATATACATGGTTTAAGAAGGTGCTAGAGTACATTGGGGCTGGAAAGTTAGTTATCATGGAGACTGCATCTGTGTCACTTTGAGGAAATCATCATCTAACCTGGTGTAGGTCTTGCAGGGATGCTGTTATTCAGATCATCCATGCACATTCTTTTTTTTAAGCCAATTTTTACTGAAGCTTTGTGCATTTCATAGACTGTTCACCTATGCTCCTGTAAATAAACCCAATGAACTTGTCAGTTCTTTAACCTTACTTAGATGGAATAATGTCTCTGCTCTGTTGGCAATGCCCCATTTGGAGTTAAGTAGATGATTTTTCATTGTCTTTCCAAGAAATGTTAACATAAAAGTGCCACAACATAATGTACTGAAATCTGAGAGTGTGAGCAAAAATAAACCATTCCTCCCTTAGGTTGTTTTGTTGTGCATTCTGTCACAGCAAAAGGAAAAGTAATAGCATTATAATTTCTTTAAAGCTATTTCATGTTGATTCTGAAAAAAATAGTTTAGGAGAGATAATTTGATGATAGCAAAATATGAAACTCTGTATTCTTTATTCCTGAGAGTAAAATGAAACAAAAAAGTCTAAAATCCTCGAGGTGACTGGTAATCAGTCTTTTATGGTTATAATAAATACAGCATAATGCTCAGTACAGCACAAGCCCTGGAATGAGAACATCTGATGTGAGCCCCAGTTCTATCCTCAGTAATTTTGTCACTTTAAGGGATATAAATTCCACATTCATGCATCAGTTTATCTGTAAAATGAAACAATTATAGTATCTACTTCAAATGAGTTTTGTAAATACTATATAAGAAAATAGAGGGTGCTAAGCACATTATCATATATGTAACACTCAATAAATGTTGGCCACAGTGAATATTAGTGATGCTGCTAGCAATTATGGCAGAGGGTGATGCCATGTTAGAGAAGTCCTCTAGAATAGCAATACTTGTTGAAGGTTTGCACTAGAACAACCATTTACTATTAAAGATATCAGTTTTCCAAATGCTTCCTCTGCTCTTTTAGGACATTATTACTTTTGAAATGAAGTTGCCTACACTCTTTAGCTGAGAAGAATGCACCTGGGAGTAAATAGCCTCTCAAAAGCTCTGTAGCCCTTGATAGAGTATTTGCATCTTTGCCCAAAAACCAGCCTTTTCACACCAGTGCTCCTTGGAGAGTGCTTTGGCCTCAGATTAGGACAGTGAAATTTTATGGCTTGGTGGGGGGGTCACAGTTTCCAAGTATTCATTTCCAGCCAATGTTTTCAGTGGGGAACCATTTCTAGTGGCTGGAGGAAAACAAATACTTGTCTTAAGATAGCTAGGATTCAAGCATTTTGCAAATTTGTTTTTACCTAATACTTTCCTAGGAGAATAACATCTCTGACAAATGTTGACCTAAAATATTGGTTGTTTATGAAAAAAATTATAGCAGTGAAAACATAATCCTGCAAAGGTACTGCAAACATATGTGTATTTTTGCCACCACTGTGATGTGGTTAGGATGTGCTTTGGGTTGTTACCTAAAGGTGCCTTTTAAATATTTTTATTAAATTGTTATGTATTTCACAAACAACATCTGAATCATTTTTATATCTCCTTCCCTATGGGTACCCCCACTGCCGCCTCCACTGGATTTCATGCATTCTGTCATTTATGTTAAGGTCCACTGAATCCTTAGCCTCCTCTGACATCTCTTAGTGCAAGTTTATCCACTGGGTCTAGTCAGCCTATCTAGAATCATTGTCTTAAAGAAGATCTGCTCTCCCTCACCCAGTAGTAATTAGCTGCCCAAACGTTCTTTGGCTAACACTGGTACATGAACTTACAGCACTGGTGATAGCATGCACAAGACCAATGCAAGCTCAATTGGACAAATATGACAATGGTTTCTTTTAATTTCATGATCCCTGGGCAGTGGTTGCTATTTTGGTTTAGAGTTCCCATTCTTTGAAGAATCTGTTGATTGTTCTTTACCATGTTCTCAAAGTAATTAATACATGATTAACAACTGAAGCTGTACAAATAGATGCTCAAGCAAATTATCTTTTTATTTGTATTCTATTAATAAGAACCATCTAGAAACTAGCACTTTCTTTCTTTGTATTAACAATGATACCATGTGTTCAATAAAGAGCATGGATCCATAAGCCCTTTGAATCCCATCAATGGATGTGTGTAACCTCACTATTCAAAGCATAATCATCATTGGAACAGCAATATCACATTGAAGCCTGTCATATATACAGAACCTGTGTTAGTCACTTTTCTGTTGCTGTGATAAAACCACCATGACCAAGGGAACTTATAAAAGGAAGAGTTTATTTAAGCTGTGATTGACGGTTCCAGAGAATTGGAGTCCATTGTGGCGGGAGGCATGGTGGTCAGGGCTGGAGCAGAAACACAAAGTTCACATCTCACAATGAGCACAGGAAGTCAAAAGAGAGCCTCTGGAGACTAGCAAGTCTTGTTAAGCTCTCTAAGCCTGCCCCCAGTGATGTACTTCCTCCAGCATGGCCACACCTTCTAAGATCTCCCAAAACAGCGCCACCAACTAGGGACAAAATGTCTGAATATAGGCTTAAAGCCTATAGGGGACATTCTCATTCAAACCACCACAGAGCCCAAGCCCCAACCCAGACTATTGAACCAGAATATTTTAACAAGATCCCCAGCTAATTCACATGCACATTAAATTCTGTGAGTCATTGCTCTAGGTTCATGGAGAGCTAGGAATTTTTGATCTTTATGACATTTTGAAAATGTGTATGACAATTTAAGTGAAATCCCAGTATTGTCTCTTAGAAGCCCCCAATGTCATATGTATGAAGAACTTTAGAGGAAAGTTTAACTGTTCACGATTTCATTCATTCATTCATTCATTCATTCATTCATTCATCATTACAAGAGGTATCTATCACATGCCCATCATGTGTCAGGCATTGCTCTAGTCACAGTAATAAAGCCTCTCTCCTTTCTAGCTGGAGAATGCAGACAATAAGCAAATATTTTGGGAAATACATAAACTATCAGGTAATAATTGGTAAATAAAGTAAAAAACAGCAGAATGAGGTATTGCTTTTTAAAAGCAGTTGACAGGAAAATCTTGTGTGTAAGACAGCATTTGAACAAAGACTCGAGGAAGATAGGCAGTGAGGGTTGCATTATAGGAAGAGGAAGTGTTTCAGAATGATAAGGGAAGATAAAACAGGCAAAGCAATAAAATGTTGAGTGGATATAAAGGAGAATAGTTTCTCTAGAATAGAAAAACAAGATGGAGAAGGTTGGAAGATGAAGTCAGGAAGGCTAGACAAAGGCTATCATGTAAGTTCTAATAATTAGAAAACACACTGCTTTGGGAAAGAGACTTGGTGTAAGCAGCCTATGTGGATTCAAAGGATCAGAAGACTACCCCCCTCATTTACCCACCAAAAGCCTTTCCCAGAGAAGGTGAGGTTCCAGAGGCTGCTTAAAATACAACCTACTCCCATCGGAAAGCAATTTATTCTTCTTTGCTTTGGGGGTAGGGAGCAGATTTAGGTTTAAAATATAGTTGCTAAGTATTGCTGGCAAAATCCAGATTCTGTTTCAGAGGGTCTGGCACATATTTGGCAGAAAACATACTAAAGTGGAATTAAATAATAATCCCATGACTGGCTATAATTCAGAGACATATCTTGGCTACCTTTTTAGTCTTATGTTCATAATTATTCTAGTCCACATTTCGACAGTATTCTACCCATCTTGCCTGAACATCTGTTTCAAGAACTCTTCTGCCTCTGGCCAATGTGTTCTTTCATCACAGACAGCACAGATGACCAGAGCCATCCCTTAATGTTGCACATGCACATCTTGTGTTTTTGAGTCTGTGCCAAGTTCTCATGGGAGACGTGAGGTTTGAGTAGTGAGGGAAATGTGCTCTTCTCATTGTCACATGTAAACCACATGAAAGAAAGTATGACTGTACTGCTTAAGAAGTCCTGCCAATAACTATAAAGATCGGCTCAGCCTGCAAATAACAGCAATCAGTTTGTACAACCTTTGTACATGGGATAATCTAATCCATGCTAATCTCTCCCCATTAGGACAATGAAGATGCTGCAATCACTCCTCACGCAGAAAGCCTTCAATCAAATTAATGTTCCATGTCATTTCTATCTTAAAATATTTCCTCTTCCCCTTCCAGAATGAAGAATGTATAAAGATTTATACACTCTAATGCACTGGCTGGGCTGAATGAGCCTCCCAAGGACTCTCAGTCTAATCCAGCCCAAAAGGAAATCGTAACACAAAGGAAGAAGTTAAATAAAAATAAAGATAATAAATAGAGGCCATTATTCACTTACAGGCAGGTATAATCCACTTTAAGAAAATGAATTTATGAAAAGAGACAAATCAAGGGATTGTGACCATAGAACCTTTATTTTCCCCACCGTGTTATCTATAGAAAACTAGAAACACCTAGGCTCAGTGCAGACCATTACAGATGAGAAAGCAGTACTTGTAAGAAGCAATATTATTTTGCTTAAAAATGCACATTTTGGTGACAGACCCCAGAGCATTCATGCCCTATGAATCCCTCCTCACGCAGTAAGGATATGTGCAGAGCTGCCATACACAGAAGTTCCTCTGATTTGCTCTAGTGTTTCTTCACAGGCCATTAACTACTAGAGGAAAAACAGGAACAAAAAAGTTAAGTATGGCTGGAAAAATTTCTAATTGAAAACCAACAGAAACGAAGACGTCTAAACTTTTAAAGCCTGTCAGTGGGAATACTGGATTCTGTTTTTAAAAGTTTAATTTCTCAATTCTGATAGACATGTCTATTGTGCCACAAGATCACTGCTCCCCTTTACAATGTCAATGCAAGTTTCCAACCACTTTCCCAACTCATCTATTCTATAGTTGACAGAACTCAACGCTACAGGTGATTGGCAGTACTGAGAATGGGAAACGTCCATTCAAAGGACGGATTGTAAAACCCTTGCCCTCCTGGAGAGACAATCAATCATGACTGAAACAGGAAGAAAATGCAAATGGAAAGAAAACAAGCTAGCTATCCCAAATTGGTTTCTACAATGGAAAACCTCTGTTTGAAGAGAATGCCAATTAATAAATGATTTCTCACGATGTGGCAGAACACAAATCCATGCAAAGGAGATCTATCACATGTAGTCAAACAACTACAAAATTCCACTAAGAGACCCCAGTAAATCATCTGATTTACTAATAAGACTCATTATTGGAAAAGCCTTCAAACTAGTGGAGCCAGTTTTTCCCAGGCCACATAAATGAGCCCAAGATAGTATAAGAACCTTGGGCATCTACTTATGCCTCTATTATTCTGGCACTGATGTAATTTATTGGGTTCTGGTTGTCCACACTGGTGATTGTCTCCAAAGAAGAGTATTACACAAGCAAGAACACTATTCTCCAATGACTGCAGATAATATCACTTTCCATTTTCAGTGACCTGCTTAGCACAAGCTTATGTAAGTTGAACAATCCATTCACAGACATAGCACTCTCATTTTATAGACTAGAAAACTGAGATGTTTAATGATTTACCCAAAGGCTATTATGGTTTATTTGTGCAAATCTAGGCCAGGAACTTGGGTCTCCTGGCTCCTTATCAGCGGCTGTTTCAACTATGTCAAGCTACCTCCTCTGTGAGTCATCTCCCACTGTAGGACAGAATCGTACTTTATCCTCCAAATCTAATTCAAATGGCCTACATTTTACCTCACCATAATTACTAAATTGAACCAGAAGTTTAAAAGCAACTGCTTTTTCTATTACAGTGCAAAGTTTTGGCTCAATAACTATAAATGTCTTATGGCATTGTACAAAGCACTAGCCTTCCCAGATGTTTTTTACCCATCTGGGCTGTCTCTGAGCAAGCATTTTCAGTGAGTGTGACACAGAGGAAAGACTGCAGTATGCAAAGGGAAAATGATCGACCATCCCAAGGCTTCTGACTCCCATCCCAAAACTATGGGCTCTTCAGGATTTTAAGGAAGTGCCAGTTCCCAGTAATAGACAATGTTTATTGAATAAGCCCTTCAAGCCCTCCTTTCCATCGTGTCTTTTGTACACATAATGTTTCACTTAACATTTATCACAAGTTTGAGGGATAACTACAATGAATTCCATTCAGTGAGTGAGCCAACTCAGACCCAGAAGTCCTTTACAATCTTCCCTAGATGGCAAGATGATAGGGAAGTCAACACTGGCATCCCCCACCATGATAAAATTTTCTTAACATAGACTCAACAAAAACAGTTCCCATCTTCCAGCAGAGAATGCATTCTTCATTTCTTCATTCTTCATCAGGTCCTGTCACTTCCTGATGACTAAAGCAAAGGAAATAATGGGAAGACACTGGTGAGTCTAATAGTAATATTACTGGACCTGTGTGTGTTTTCTAAATAAATTTCCAGTCTACCTCTGCAACTCTACATGTGCCCAGCTACAGCCCCTCGAAAACAGCAATCCACTTCCTTCTGCATCATCATCACTATTTTTAGAGACTTGAACAAGCCAGGCCTTCCCCAAAAGCAAATATTTTTTCCAATTGCAAAATGAACTTCACAATAGTGGTGCTTTGGCTTGTTGAGAGGATTAAATGAATTTGTGTGCTCAGAGCCCTTGAAAAGTGCCACATAGCAAATTCTCCACATTTGCTGCTACCATTAATATTATCATCTTTATCCTTAGAAAAAGTTATCCCAGGCAACAAAGTGTTTCCATATCTTTGGCTGATCATCTATTTTCCTGGCATTAATTGAGCATAGAGCAATGTAAATTTTTGACATCAGAAACTGAGGACGGAGTGATAAGGAAAAGCAGACTTGCTCCTGCCCTGTGAGGCCTGGCTTTCCTCTTGAAGAAAGAAGGCAAACACAGATGCAGGTAAGGACAAAACTTCACAAACCAAAGAAACAGTCCTGCAAACAGTGGGTATGTGAAAGGTGCTCTGGTGGTGACCAGGAGGAAGCAGGCAACTTGACAGGCTAGGTAGCTCCTCCTGGCTGTGTCACAGCAGGGACAAGGAGCGGCACTAAAAGGAGAAGAAGGAATGGCACAAAGGCTCAAAAGTTGCACTGGACAGGTGAAAAGGAAGAACAGATCATATGCCTCAGAGAGACACAAGGAGCTGCATGCTCTTAGCCTGGAACTTCAAGATTCAGATATTATTTCAAATGAGCATGGCTCTGATAGTCCAAACCAGTCCTTCTTTCACAACTTGCCACATGGCTGACAGCTGCATGGCTCTCTCTACTGGACTGTTCAGGAGGATATTTAGGGGCACAGAAGCTGGTAGTGGGTCCATCTGCCCCTCACAGGCATGTGGACCTGGGAAGTAGGTGGCCACCCAGCTCCACGATCTTGGACATCTCCTCACTAGGCCTCAGGGTTTCCTCATTTGTAAATTAAGGATAAGAATAGTTATCTTCTTTACGGGTTTGGTTTTTTTTTTTCTTTCTCTCTGGGAAAGGCAACAAGAGGAGGAAGCAGGGTCTGGACCTTAAAATAACAAGGCTGGCAATAACAAGAGCAAAGGAAGCAGCAACTCCATCTCATTAAATGTTCCCATGTTTTCCCAGTCAAGAGAATCAGTATTTTCTCCATCCTTCTCAGCACAGAGGGAAGGGGCATCTAAACAAACAACAGTATGTCAACCAATTACAGATCAGAAATACTGAGTTTTCCAAAGCCTGATCATTTACAGAAGACTTTGTTTTCTTCACATTCGTCCCTAACCAATATAATATGACAACTATGTATCATTTATATCATATGAAGTAATATATAAAATTTAAGGATGACTTAAAATATACAGAATGATGTACTTAGACTGCATGCAAATACTGTACCTTTAAAAGGGACACTGCAGTTCCTGCTGACTGATACCACAGAGGATCTACAGCTATCCCTCATGAGTCCTACAGGATAACCTCACATTACTTACAGCTCTTAATAATCTATAAGGATAATAGAACACAATGTGCTTAAACAAATTGGCTCTAATGCTTAGCATGCTGAAGTGAGATGCATTATATTCCACTAATTGCTCCCTGCAAAGTTTTGTATTTGACCTCAACCAAATGTGATTCCCGTTATATTAGATAGTGCCTTCTGTTCACTTATTTAACAATACTAATCAAAGGTTTATTCACTGCAAAATATCACACACATAGAATGCAGCCTGATAAACACAATACCACTTCTCCCAAGTACACAGTCCAGAAAGGAAGTCGGAAAACAAGCCAGTCTATAATAGGATCCCGTGTATATGAAAGGCATGGAGAAAAACAAAGCAAGGCAGTCAAGTTGAGAGGGTGAAGTGGTGATTAGAAGGGGCTCAAAAATGAAGTGAAGAAGTCAGGCAAGGAGAAGAATTCTTGTATGATGGACCACAGTAAATGAAAAGGCCCCAACATAAGAATGCCAATGTGCTCATGGTGAAGATGACAAGGGGAAATTTGCAAGGAGGAGAAGCAAAAGAGGCTACCGCAAGCCAGATCAGCTTAAGCCTGCTAAGCCATGACCATGTTTGCCTTGCATGTGATGCAAAGAGAAAGTCACTGATGCACTCAAGTAGGAATTAGATTTTCAAAATAATTATATTCTTAAAACTGTGAAAATTTGACTAAGCAGAGCAAAGATTATTACAGGGAAGTAGTTAGTCAATTTAGTGGTCTGGGAAAAGATATGGCAAGCCAGATGTAACGGTATATGTCTGTAATCCAAGTGTAGTGGTATATGTCTATAATCCAGGTGTAGTGGTATATGTCTGTAATCCAGCATTCGTGAGCTGAGGCAGGGGGAGGGGGAGGTGGAGGGGGAGGCCTGGGCAGCATAAGAACACATTGTCTCAGAAGACAAGGAAATGCGCCAAAGAAAGGTGACAGCAGCTTAGACGAGGTTCACAGATGTCCTCATGACAAATTTTAAATGTTTCTTCTGGTGTGATATCATGGTAGTCCCTAAGGGATTCACTGCAAACCTGGGTTCTGACACTTAAACAATCATGACAACTACAAGGGTATCACTCACATGACAAGGTATTGAGCATGTGTCTGTGCATGTGGTCACAGTGAACTGAGCCACACTGAAATGTCACACTGTCACCTCCTGAGAAGGTGCTAATTTCCTCTCACTCAATCATAAGCAAGTGCCAGAGAAGTTTCTTGTCTCAAAAGCAAAATTAATCAATCAATCAGTTTTAGCAGGTATCATGCCACATGCCTCCCCTAGCACTCTGGAAGCAGAGATAGGCAGATCTCTATGAGTTACAGGCCAGCCTAATCTACATAATGAGTTCCAGGCCATCCAGAACTATGTAGGAGACCATGTCTAAAAATGCAAATTAAATTATTAAAATTGTAAAGGCTTTATAATTCTAAACTTTGAAAGGATCAAGGCTGCCATCCTTTCTATACTAGAACAGGCTCTTCCACTATCAGCTGGATATGAACCAAGATGTTCATAAATGGACACAGCATTTATTCCTCTTAGGTAAAACCCCCTTTGAAGTAACCAAGTGCCATGGGTATGACTTTTTGCAAAGAGGAAATTTCAGAGGGACTGAAAACGTAAGTCATCTCACTTGAAATTTTGTGCACTAAACCACAGGCAGCTTATCTGGAGTATCTACAATGGAAGTTGATATGAACCCACATCTCTGGCTGTTTCCTGTGTCTTCCTTTGTCTGCACAGCACAGTCAGCTATAGAGGTTTTTACATCCACCTGATTTTGCTGAAAAGGAAACAGAGGTATGTCCATGATCATATGAGCCTCAGTCTTCTCACATGCAGGTCAGAGCTCTATTGTTCAGGTTAAACTGACACCTATTTTTCCAGAGGGTCACAGGAAACTAAGGAAATTTTATTCTTTATAAAATTCTAGAAAAAAATAAATGCTATCAGCAGAGATAAGGATTGTTGAGAAGGCATAAATGAAAATAAGTCTGCATTTATTTGTGATGTCCACATTAAATATGTCCTCAGAGACATCCCCTCAGTGAGTTTCTAATATAGAATGAGCTCTATAATACACTTATTATACAAATAGAGAACATAACATGCCATTGGAGAGACAGGATAAACAGATAAATATACAACATGAGTAAAAAAAAGCATGTACAAATATGAAAAAACAAGTAAAACTTCATAGAAAATTTTCTGGAGAAGATAAAATGCAACTGCTTTAACTGGCGGCGAAAAGGGAGAAGAGAAGAAGAAATGCTGTTTTTCCCAGTAGTGAGGAGAAAATAGCCTAAATAGAATGAATAAAGGACCTGGAAACCATGTGCTCTGGTGATGAATAGTTGCCCTGGGATAACTGTATTGGACAGGCTTGAGATGGGTCTCATCCAAAGCAAATTTCCCTAGAAAAGCAGAGTAACTACTGAAACACGCACTAGCACCTGAATCAACATGATGTTCACACCTAGCACTGCGCTGGGCTTGCATTTTTCTGTCCAGCGTGCTGAGTGAGGACTGCTCATGAGGGAAGGCCAAGTACAATGAAGAAATCTAAGCAAGAATGAGCTGCCAAGGGATTGCCTCTGGCGTCAGAAACTGCAGCCCTGCAGGGTTCCTTCAAGAGCTTTCTCAGTCATCTAGAACTTTGGTGCTTCTCCTGTTTTCCTAATGATCGTAACCTAGTTGTTTTCTTATCGTTCTTAGCACATTCCTGACACAAAAATGAATTGAGATATATACATATTCAGTTAAAAGCTATCCATCATCATGGTCCATGGAAAATGAGCAACCTCTGCTCTATCCTAGCCCCTCATTCCACATGGAGTTAATTCCAAAATGACATAGATGCCCTTATGAGGTTCACGAAATTAGAAAAGGAAAGTGAAAAACTAATCACAGGAATAGTCAAAATTTGACTTTAACAAATAATCCTTTAACAAATAAATGAATGAGCCATCTGGGTTTACAGCTATGCAACAGAATTCTATGAACAACTGACACACAACGTGATGGATATGAGACTGTTCCACTGCATGGAAAAAGGATGATCTCACAAGTTTGCACAGTTAACATTCTATTCATACTTTCTTGAATGATGAAGTTTTAGTGATGGAGATTATTGGTTGCCAAGCACTATAGTTAGACAGAGGACATAATGGGACCAAAGCATACTGTTCTAAGAATTCCTGAGGAGTTCAAATCTTGACCACAGGATCAGTTTCATGTTATAGTTTCACCTTCAATATCTCCCATGTCACACAGACCTCAGTCAATGATGTTATGCCTCAGAGGTGTGATTAGATTATATGGGGTCTGGCCTCACCAATGGGTCATTCCACTGATGGCTTTACAGTTCAATGGGATACTGGTGAGTAGGGAGAACTTTAGGCCGTGGGGTCCAATTGGAGGATGTAAGTCATGGGAGGCACGTCTGTGAAGGTGAATTTTTGTCTCTTGCCATTTTTCTCTGTTTGCCTCCTGAACAGGATGAGGAAAGCTGCTTTGCTCTCCCATATGTCCCTACCATGATCTGCTGCCTCACCAGAGGCAACTCAGTCAAGTACTCATGAAGTAAAACCTCTGAAACCATGAGTCAAAATAAATATTTCTTCCTTGTATGTTAAGTACTCAAGTCATTTATCACAGCCATGAAAAACTAACATAATTACATTAATTTATACACATGATAAAACTTCATAGAACTACATGCCAAAAAAATCTAGAGGAATCTGAATATATATATATATATATATTGCAGTTAATAATTTTATGGATGACAATTTCCTACTTTAAATAACCTTTATGATTGTGCTAGGTTTCTAGTTGAGGATGCTTGCTGTACATGAGGATTCTTTGTAACATTTTTATAATTATTGCATGGTTTTAAAATTATTTTGAAATTTAAAGAAGACATTTAAAAGCTCTGTAACTGGATATGGTGGACCACCTCTGTAATCCCAGAAGTTGGGGGCTAGGGCAAGAAGATTATGAGTTTGAAGCCAGACTAGCCATTATTTAATTGAAAAGTGCCCCCAGCAATTCATGTGTTTAAACAATTGGTTATCCACTGGTGACACTGCCTTTGTGGGGCCTTGGAAACTTTGACCCTTGTTAGGAGAAGCAGGTCACTAGCAGGGCCCTAACAGATAACTACTTCTCTACTTCTCATTCTGGCCTAAGTGTTCTGGCAAGAAGTATGGGGTTACACCATCACCCCACACAGGAGCCCTCCCTGCCACGATGGACTGAAGTTCCCTAAAACTGTGAGTAAACTTTCTTTCATTAAACTGCATCCATTATATGTTTTGTCATAGTAATGAGAAGAGTAAAAGAAAGAGATACACTAGGCTATGCAGTAAGATGATATCTAATGCACAAAAATGCAACTTTCCATTTGCCCTCGGGACCCTGGCAGTTCTAGGACACCTTTGTCAAGCTGATTTAATACAAATATCACACATTTTCAGAACCTTGGCTTTTACCAGGATAAATAGAAAAATAGAAAAAAAATTTATTATTACAGATATTTCTGAATTCAGAGTTTTGTTAAGCCTTTATCTACATATAATTTTTATTTTATTTGTTCTTCAAAAATTTAATATTCATAACTATTCAAAGTGCTGTGATTAACTATGTATAATTTTGAATTAAGATTTGTTTTAACCAACAAATCCATCTTGTGGTATTTTATAACTCAAGACATAGAAAATAATAATGTCAAAATGTATAAAATTTCCCCTTGGAGTACTGAGAACTTTATTAGATAGCCCTAACCAGCCTACCATGCCTCAAGATGATTTAACATTTCCCATTTTATTTTTATCCAAAAGACACCAGAATGCAGTATGGCTTCCTTATCTTTTCACAGTACTGTTTAACTATCTCTTAGGGATCCCTCTCCTTGGTACCCAGGAATACATCTGAATTGAAGATAATTTTTAACGACAGCTGCCCATTGACAACACAATGCTACCAGTAAGGAATTGCTGCTTTCATTAAGGAATTTTTAACAGTATCAAGTACTTTTATTATTTTCTTTTTATTGGTCCTTTGAGCATTTCATATATTTTTATCATATTCAGACTCTCCCATCTGCCCTCAGATCCCCTTGTCCTTCTTACCCCCCTCATTTCATGCTCCCTTTTATTTTCTAAGGCATACTGAGTCCACTTTGTGTCCTCCGAACAGTCTTGGTTTCAGGCCTATGCCCTGGACCTTGGTCAGCCTAACCAGCACCACACCCTTGATGAAAGCTGACTCTGCCATTTTCAGCAGCGATCAGTAGCCAGTATTTCCTCAGCTAGGGGTGAGGTGGTGTGATCATCTCCCACTTCCAGCTGAGATTTTTGTCTGGCTTGGACTTGTACAAGTCTTCCTTCTTCATGCTTTCGCAAGAGCTGTGGATTCAAATGGGGGACGGACCTGTTGTTTCAGGCAAACAAGTCTCGCTTGTACTCAGTCTTTTATTCTTTGCGCATTGACCGGGTGTGGGTCTCTGTGTAAATCACCATCTGCTACAAAAAGAAGCGTCTCTGGTTCGAGGCAAGAGATGTACTGATTTATGGGTAGAACCACAGAACACTAGGAGTCAGTTTAGTACTGTGTCTACTTAGAATAGTAGTAACAGATTCTCACCTACGACCTGTGATCTATGTAGCCACAGGTTCTTGGCCCTGATATCAGTACCAGGTGCGAGCTCCATCTTGTGAAGGGCTCTTAAATCCAAGCAGAGTGGTTGGCTGCTCCCATGGCATCAGTGGCATCAGTACCAACACGCACCAGGGGGATGATCTTTCCAGGCCAGTAATTTCTGTAGCTTGCAGGGTTCACAGCTGGGTAAGAGTGTTGATTACAGCAGTATCAGACACTGTGCCAGCCAGCCGGTAGAGATGAAGGTTTGAGCTCATCGCCAGCGTGATTTTCCCATGCAGGAACTGGAGTTGCAGGCATTGTTAGCCACCATCTCTCCAGGCTCTATCCACGTTTATACTTTTAGAAGCTTCTACAGTAGTAAGTTCCCATATGACTTTTTCAAAAAGTTTTTGCTGTTAGTTATCCTCCCTCATCCTCCTCTGCTCTGCCCTCCCATCCCCAGCCCCATCTAACATGTCCTCTTTCACAAGCTTTGTTTTAAATTTATGGGATTTAAAGAATCTAAAAATATTAGCTAAGTTGTTAACTTGCACCTAGAAACGACAACTCATATGGAATCTGTAAACACCACTGTATTACTGCACTTTGTGCTTATATTGTCCTAAAATTTCTCATTTCATTGTCTTCCATTTAAGTTTTTTATGCTTTTCCCTCTAATTTTTAGTAAGTGCTACTATTAGGAAACAACCCAAAATCCCTAGATCTTTTTGGAACCTCGGGTTTTAAAGACATAATTTACTCCTAAGGACATTTTGGACTATTGTTTAAGCAAATGTATAGAAAGAGTATTGATATTTTACCAAGTAACATGGATTATTTAAATCAAATGTAATTGACCATCCTAAAAATACATTTCAGAATGGATGAATTAGCAGTTTCTTTATCACCACATATGAACACTTAAAAAATCTTTTGGGTAACATGTCTAAAAACACATGGGTTAATTTAAAATTTCGAAATTATTTTACTTGTGAAAAAATGGGTTTTAAACATTACTATAATAAATGTATCATATTGTGTGTTATTATGTTTCCTTTTTTTTTTAAACTACCAAACCAATATTGTTCCTTTATATTTTAGTCTTTAAATAGAAAAATAGTTGTAAATTAGATGTGTTGTTTCAAATAAAGGACAACTGAAGTAGAAAGAATTGCCAATACAAAATTATGCTTACATTTTCACTTCTGGGGATAGACACCTAATTGTGTATCATGTGTATGCATTTTAGTCTATTTTTATCTCAGGCTGGACTCAAGCTTGCTACATAGCCAAGTAGCCACCGATGGCCTTGAACTCCCAGTCCACTTGCCTCTGCCTCCAAGCACTGGGTTTACAAGTGTAACCCACTGTACCTGACCACTTTAAACATTTCAAATTTTGGGATCATCTATTGCAGTTATTACTGAACAAAACTGCTTCATTTATTTTGGTTTTAAATGACTAGGCAAATGAATTATTTGCTCCCTATTAAATAAATGTGTTCTTTATTAGCTGTCCTTACATAAAAAGTAAAGCATTCCATCCTAGATCATCCACTGTTTTCCCCACTGAAAGGGCTGACGTTTCTACCCCACATTGCTGTGTGGGGAACAGGTTCTAACAGAGTTCAAACTGTTCCAAAAGTTCCTTTTGAGGGCTGAAGAGATAGCTCAGTAGTTAAGAACATGGACTATTCTTACAGAGGACCTAGGCTCAATTCCCAGCACCCACATATCAGCTAACAACCACCTTTAACTACGGTTCCAGGGGATCTGATGCCCTCCTCTGACCTCTGTGGGCACTGCAGGACACGGGTGCACTTACACACATGCAGGCAATACATTCATACAGGTAAAAACTTTTCTTCTTTGTTTTTTAATTGATATTTTGTATATTTCAGACATCATTTTTCAGTCCAATTTGGATACATTCCATTCTCTCTGCCCTCCACCCCAGTTTATGCATTCTGCCTTACATGTCTTACATCATTCTCTCAGTCTTTCCAAGGATTTTAGGCTTGTTGTTTTGAATTACCATATATGGGTGGAAGATATGTATTCATATTCTAGAGTAATATAAAATTAAAGGGAAAAAATGTAAACCCCCCAAAACATATTTTGGAATTAACATACAGTTTATTCCCAAAGGTCATAATTTTGATACATATGTGTTGTTTAAACAGGCATAATTTGGAGTAATACAAAGGGGAGGGAACAGCAACAACATGAGGACGGGGTCAAAGAATTGACTGGCACAGTTAAATTCTCCCCCAAAACATAATTTTTAATAACGAATTTTTAAATTTTTTAAGTTATTTTTGAACTTTACACAGTGAACAGCATGACTGTAATTACAGGTGTATTTCAATAACACGATTCATTAATACATACAATCAGAATGGTAGCGAGTACTGAGACAGAAGCTTTGACCTTCCGTACTCCTTCATAAGAGCAAAATCATGCACCCCTCCTGGGTAACTAGTTTTCTACCCTTGACAGGAGAGTGAAGATAAATCAAGTGAGCTTGAAGTTACTTAAAGGGAAAAATGATTCCATTAACATAGTAATTTTACTAATATTTGTTCTTGATGTGGGAACTTCTATTATTAATAATTACTATTCTAGTTTGTCTTCCATTGCTGTGACAAAACACTCTGACCAACACCAACTTGGGGAGAAAAGGGTTTATTCAGCTTACATCTCCTGGGTCACAGTTCATCATTCAGGGAGCCCAAGGCAGGAACTCAGGACAGGAACCCGGAGGCAGGAGCTGAAGCACAGGCCATGGAGGAATGCTGTTCACTGGCTTGCTCCCCTGGCTCATGCCCAGCCTGCCTTCTTATATGGTACACAACAACCTGCCCAGGGTAGCACCACTCACTGTGAGCTGGACCCTCCCACACTGCTTGACAATCAAGACAATACTCCACAGATGTGGCCACAGGCCAATCCAATGGGGTCAGTTCCCCAATTGAGTCTCCCTCAACCCAGGTGTGTCAAGTTGACACTAAAGCTATCCAACACAATTAACATAGTAATTTTACTAATATTTGTTCTTGATGTGGGAACTTCTATTATTAATAATTACTATTCCTAAAGTTGATATCACAAAATGATATGTAATAATATGTATTTAGAGGTAAAGCATTGTTAGTTCTACTGCCACCCCCTTGCCTTACCCCTAAGATTATAAAAGATAAGATGGAATCTATCTTTCCCAAGTTATTAGTGATTGTATAGTTCAGACTTCCTGTTCTTTGAAACAATACTACTAGGTTTCTAACTGAATTTCCACGCTATTTTTGTGTTTATGGCCACTAAGCCAATGCGTTATTATGTAAAGCTGTTAACTTTATAGAATTGTACAGAACTTTACAGGAAAGTCTAACAACGTACAGAGAGAATGACCTGGCCTAACAGAGGATTCTCCTTTTATATTCCTTACTGTGATCACAGACAAATTTATTTATTTCTGTATGTGTATGAATGTACTGTGCATGCAAGTTTGTGCACCCATGTCATGCAATGCCGCAGAGGTCAGAAGAGGGTGTCGGATTCCCCTGGAACTGGAGTTCTCATTTTATGCTTGCGCTTAAACTTGAAATGTACAGGAAGGAAACAATCAGTTAAAATCAGAAATGTGGCATGTCACAATGGAATGACCCTGTTGCCCTATAAAATGACCAAGTGTAATGACTTTATAAAATTATCTTTCAAATGTTAAAAAACTGAAGAAAATTTAAATTTTTTTTTAAATCCTTTTGAAGTCGGGAACCGTATTGCCAGGAACTGAGAACCAAGGAGAGTAAATGCTCTATAGGGAGGTCTGAAAGCCATCCCATCCTGAGAACTTCTTGCCAAACTTTAGAAAACACAAGTGATGACCTCATGAGTGACAAGGGTTAGCTAGTGCTGTCCAGTAGACCTTCTTTCAAAGTGAGCTGTAATTGGAGCAGAATTATTAAAACCACAAAACAAATAACTAGCAACTGAAAAAAAAAAAACCTATGCAAACTACTGAAGAATTCAAAGGTTAGATTAAATGATGACAGTGGTTCTTTCTCTTTAGAACACAAAAGCAAAAATGAATTATGAATGGGAAATTGGAGACACAAAGTTGCTAAAGTGTGAGGAAATTATTAAAGCAGAGTAGGGAGTATATACTCACTACAGGGTTTTGTATATTTGAAATGTTTATAATATGTACCTTAAAAATCTCATGCATGGCCAGGCATGGTGGCATATGCCTTTAATCCTAGCACTTGGGAGGCAGAGGCAGACTGATCTTTGTGAGTTCAAGGCCAACCTGGTCTACAGAGCCATTTCCAGGACAGCTGGGAATACAGGGAGACCCTGTCTCAAAAAGACCAAAAAAAAAAAAAAAATCTCATGCCTTGTTCTGGTCTAATTGTAAGATAGTGAGTGGTTAGAGAACATGCTGAGCATTACTGAAGGTGGCTGGTGCCTTGAGAAATTGGACCAGTTTAGAGACAACTATGGGTTCTTGGAACACAGTAAATATCAAATCTTCCTAGTGTCTTTACTTTTTCTCTTTGCTGAGACATTATCTGTCCTCATAAAGGAGCCCATTCTGCTGGCAAACATGAGTCAGCTATTATTTAGGACCACTTAGGGATACCAAAGCTCTGTTTAAGAAACTGCTTTTAGATTTCCCAAAATGTAGTATCTTGAAGAATACAGCTGACTCTAAAGGAATCCCACTATATAAAATTACAAGTGGACTCTGTGGTGAAGCTCTACTTAATCACTTTTTTCAAATCACTCTCTAAGAACTTGACACCAGCAGAGGATTGATCACTCTGCTTATCCATTTGAGCCATGCTCAATAAATTCAAATATAGTCAGCTCACATTTCAGTAGTCTTTACAAATGATTCTCTAGTCATTTTCCAGTGTTTAAGTAGCAAACTAATTTATTTGATCACCATAGCAACTCAAAAAAAGATGGCTTCTATTTATCCAAGGAATTTAGTAAATGAAAGTATTCCAAATTGTTGCATAAACTGAAGGTCTATTTCTCTCCATTCAACAGAATGGTTCCTTCAAGACTGTAAATAAGCCTAATTACTATCTACTGAGTGGGAAAAGTCAGCTGCCTAATCTGACTATTAAAATGAGTTATCATGCAAAGTATACTGTGAAATGCAGAAATTCCTACTACTTTATTAAGTGAAAAACATTAGAGAAAGTAAAAAAGTGGCTGCCTCTCCCTACCTGTGCTTCTATGATTTTTCTCATGTTCTGATGGAAATATATTCTAGGGAAATACACTCAGCCATGCTATATCTTACTTAAGTAGGATAGTGATCCTAAGTGTGTATTTGGTGGGGTAGCTGCACAAAAGAACTGTAGAATTTGACCAATGTTAGACAAATACAAAAAAAGTCTTTCTAAAGTAGAGTAATTTACATTGACATACATAACATTTACTTATGAACATTATTGAAGTTGTCTTAAATTTAGACAGTCTTCATATACCACCATTAACTATGTTGAAATTGCACAAACATGAAAATGTCAGATATATTTGAAGTGGTAAAGTGTTCAGTGTTTCCTGTCAAAACAAAGATATAAGCAAACAAAGGTGTACCATTGGAGCAATAAGAAAACAAAATTAAACAACCAAAATACCTGAATTTCCCATAATTATAGAGGCACGGTTTGCTCAGAGGAACTTCTTAATTACCAACGTTTGATAAATTAGTAAGCAAAACATCTACTGTTCATCCTAGTAAAATAAATCAACTGTTTTTTATTTGTAATTTTAGTTTCTGGGTTCTATATAAACTAAGCTATTGCACATAATTGAATAATAAAAAAGGCCACTGAGAAATTGTTTAGTTTTCTTCATTTTAAAGTGAAGTTCCATTTCTACCCAGCTCTTGACCAAAAAGGAATGGACACAAATCCAGAAAGTGTTCAAAAGCATTTATGAAATAGTTTCTCTCGAACCATGGCAAGCAAAAGTTGACTTCCTGGAAAGATAGAATTGCTCCTCTAGCTATTCATAATGGTAAATATATGGTATAATTAATTAATTAATTGTATAATCAATAGAAAAAAGCTCAACTAGGTAAAGTCTAAAATATTGCTTAAAGTAGGAAAAAATAAAGCACTGTATTCTTGTTTTCCTTGTTAAAAATATGGTGTATTTGAACAGGTTAGAGTATTTCAATCAGAACTCTCCTAAAAAAATCACAGGAATCTGATCATCATTATTTAACTTGTTTAGCCTGTTTATCATGAAATAGAATATACTGAGATTTATTAGGTGCTTCACTTTGAGACTTTTTGTTATTCCCCCAAAGAGGATGATGACTAAAGCCCAACTTCCTCTAAGACCTTTTGGCTCCTCAACATCTAATTTTCTCACCAGCAAACACATGCACTTTCCTAACCAGTCTTCTTGTCTTCTCATTCCAATGTTTCTGCACATTAGTGTAACAGTAGGGTAAGGAACAGACACATGGTGTCTCAGACACACAGTATCTTGGAATGTGATGAAGATATCCTTTACATGGCAAGAACTACCACCTGCTTCCTTATCTCTGTCTTAACACTAAATTATCTTTAAATGCCTAATAAAAACTTCAGAATCCTCATTAAATCTAACGTTGTATTAGGGTGTGTGTATGTGTGTGTGTGTGTGTGTGTGTGTGTCTATGTGAGTGTGTTTGTGTGTTTGTGTGTGCTTGTGTTTCTTTCCTATACTTTGTATCTACATTTGTGATTTTTTTAAATTCATTTTGCTCATTTGTTTCTCTTTGTTGAAGACTTTCCTCTTTAGGACTTAGAATAACCTCAGCTGCTTGTTTGAATCTTCTTCAAGGTCACTGACCATTTTGGCATAAAACTTTCAAAATCTTCACCCGGTATTTCACCAGTGTCAGTACTGTTAGTTCAGTGGTTAGTTGAGGAGGTAGGACTCTTGCAGAGGCATACTGCCTTGCTTTTTCATGTTTCTGGTGTTTCTGTGTTGTGATGAGTGCATCTGTTGGTGTGGGTATCTCTTCTGGTTTTAAGAAGTGAGCTTATTGAGAAGCTGTACTTGAAGGCCCAATTCAGAGTACCACATAGTTCTGAGGAAGTCAACTGCTGTAACAGCAATATCAAACCACAGAGCATATAGAAAATACATTTGAAATCAATTACAGCCCACTAATATATCATTAGTGATCCCAGAATTTAAAACTACATAACTGCCCTGATACATATACAGAATGGAATTCTATTCAGGTATAAAGAAAAACAAAATCATGAAATTTCCAGTTAAATGGGTAGAACTGAACAAAAGGATACTGAAGCAAATGCTCCAGGTTGCCTCATGGATCCCAGCTTCAAATCTTTTCTTTTGTGTGTTTGACATGGAGCACAAGTATAAGACAGGAAACCAGAAAGGAGCCTAGGGCTGTGTTAAAGTAGGGGGTAAAACCACAGGTAAAACAGAAGTAGAGAGGTTGAATAATAGGGGTAGAAAGACTTAAAGCTTGGGCAGAGAGGGGCATGGGAGGCTGGAGGAAATGAGAAAAGTTCATCAAAAGGAAGCAGCTATATGGAAGCTTACTACATGAAAGAAGGGGGAAAGAATACTAGGATTAAAAGGTTTTTTGGGGGGAGTAGGGGAATGAGTAAAAGTACAGGCAGGGGACAGGATGGCCAAAACTAAGGATATATGAACAGCCTTGGGGAACGTATTAGTTAACAAGCTAATTTCAAAATAGTTTTTAAATTAATTTTGTATTGAGCCTTTGTACATTTCCTACAAGAGTTCTTAATCAAATTTCAACCTTCTCCCCCATCCATGCTGCCCCAGCAACCCACTGAACTTCATGGATTCTGCCATGCATGTTAACTCCCATCCAGTCAATCATTTGTACCCAGGTGTCCTTCAGGGCAAATTCTTCTACTGGAGTCTAATCTGCTGATCTAGAGATCATAATTAAGGCATACTTTCCCTCACCCACTAGTAATTAGTCTCCAACAGTTCTCAGCCTATTCTCAGCCTAGAGCTGGCCCACCACCCATGTATCTTGATCCACTCTGGCCCCTTGTCTGATGAGTTGGCATGGGCCCAGTGCTGGAGGCCAGCAGTCCCACAAGTTCACATGTGCAAGCTTCCAGGGGCCTGAAAGCCTCTGCTTCCCCACGTCCATGAGCCAACCCTGGCTCTTACAATCTTCCCCTCCCATTTTCTGCAATGGCCCCTGAACTGTAGGTAGGTGAGGTTTAATTCAGGGGTTCTATCCCAGCACACATGCTCTGTAGTCTTTTCTTCTTTAAAATTTGGCCAGTTGTGGCCCTTCTATGTGCATCGCACTCCATTGTATAAGGAAGCTTCCCTGGTGAGAGTTGAGGGACACATTACTTTTCTCTCTGCCCCTCCTTCTGGCTATGTTCCATGAGCCTTAGGTATAGAGGTTCAACTGTAGATGTGTCACCTAAGACTGGGCATCTTTCAGATGTACATTCTCTGTGCTTCACCAGTTGTGGGACTCGGCAGTACCCTCCATCTGTTACAAAACAAAACTGCTTTGATGAGTGGTGTACCGTATACTTGTCTGCAAATATAAGGATTCATATTTAGCATATGGTAAGAAATTCTATTTGTCTAGAGATATTATACTATGTTCTCTCCAGCCATGTGTATTTGGCTGAGTTTACAGTGCCACCCACAAGTTTATTCCCATTGAGAAAGTTTTAAGTCCAATTAAATAGCTGTTGATTGTAACAAAGCCACTACTGCACCAATAGGGGTAAGTTTGTTGACCTGGCTGTTATGGTTATTAGGCTTTAGAAATAGGCTGGACCATCACTTGACCTTCTCCTTTAGTGGTCTGTATATTATCATCTAGAATTATGAGAGCAAAACTTCAGGTAGAAGGTTTCCAGATCATTCCCTGCTCCATTGCTTCAAGTCTGTCCTGTCTTTAGCAGTAGGGCCTTATCTTCTAGTTCTGGAAGATAACCAAGAGCATTGGAAATAGACTTTGTTATCTTGGAAGTCTCTTGGACCCTCTCACCAACCACTCAAAGGGAGGTAGGTCTCTTGCCTCTTGGCCTGTGTTTCTTGTCAAAATATTTTTTTTAAATAATTCAAACAGCAGGAGATTGGATAGGTGGACAATGCTGTTCCCAGAAGAAATGGGTTATTAAATGAAAATTGTCATGTCGGTCACAGAATTCCTTCCTATGTATTAGTGGTCAAGTCTCTCATAGATCATCAGAACAACACAGGTTATTGTCATTGTTCTTGGTTACACACCGTGAGTAAATGATAAGACCCAATTAGTCAATACACTTTGGCTCATGACATACAAAAATCAGTCTCCAAGACTCATCTTACCACAGAGATACATGCATAGCCATATTTATTTCAGCTCTCTTCACAATAGCAAGGAGCTGGAACCAACCCAAGTACCCTTCACCTGACGAGCAGATAGAGAAAATGTGGTACATCTACACAATGGAGTTCTATGCAGCAGTAAAGAAAGATGACATCATGAGCTTCACAGATAAATGGCTGGAGCTAGAAGATATCATGCTATGATATCCTTTTCTGGAATGGTGTGAAGTAACACCATCCCAGAAAAACAAATGATGAATGGTATAACTCATCTGTGGATGCTAGCACCAATTACCTAATTGTAAGGCAAACTGAGCAATGTCAATGTGATCTGAAAACAACTGTGCTCTTATATTGAGAATCCCTTAAAATATAATAAATAAAATAAAAATAAAAAATCAGTCTCACTATGACTATGAAATTCATCTCTTCTGGCTAGTTTCACAGTACTGGAATATGCTAGGCAGGTAGTGGGGAGAGAAAGGACATCAGCGGTATTACCCAAAGCCAGTCCCTGCATGCTACAATAATAGCCTGACAGGCAAGGTATGTCCACTGGTGCAACTATATCATAACTGTTGTGGGTCACCAACTACTTTCTGGCTGCATTTGAGGCCTGCTCCATAAAAGAACCTATGCCTGATACTGTAAAAATGGTACAAAGCTAATAGATGAAGAAGTCGTAGGCCTTAGAGTGGAAAATAACTATTGTTATTTTGGAAAATGATCATGTTGTCAAACTACCTTCTAAATATTTATACTCATAGACTTGGGCTTCTTTCAACCTTGATAAGAGAGGCTTTTGTAGTGGCCACCAATTAATACTGAAGTTCAATGGGACATCTTTAACACCCCTTCCCTGCCCTGTTCCCCTTCCCCCACCAAAAGTCAGGAAACATAATGAAAGCATGGAAGAAGAAGCAGAAAGAATAGAAACACAAGGGGATAGAAGGAGTGCTGTGAAATGCTGTCTTTCAGATATGACCTGGCTATTGGACCTGTGAACTCACAGCAGCTATGGTCACCTTCACAAAACCAAGTCAACCAAGATTCCATCCTAGGTGAGGGATAGAGGCTTGAATAGGAGCAGTCATTTTTCCTCAGTGAATGGCCCTTAGTAGGTGGTCCAGGCCCATGTGGATGACTTCACACCCATGCACATATAGACACCATCAATTAGACACTAGAAATGAACAGCAGATAGGTCACTCCAGAACTGGATCCACCTTCTGGTCATAGGCTCAGAGCTACCAAATTTCAGGATTATTCTCAGTTTATAAGCTCTGGTCCCAGCTCTGGGAGGTAAGGTTTTGTCTCCTAATGCACTTCTCAGCCTGAGTCCTGCCTCTGGTCTCCTGCTCCTTTTAGAGCCGGTCAGTTGTCCGAACTTCTTGCTTTCTGCAACTGTCCCTCTGAGCCTTTCCTCACTCAGGACTGTGGCAGACCAAACTGAGGCTCTCCAAACTGTATCTACTCCTGGTCTCAGGTCTTTGGGGCAGCCCACTTTTTACCAATAGACAGTCCTCCAAAGTGACACCAGGAGCTGCCCTCTGTGTCCTTTCATGTAGCGAAATGGGGTTTTCCTTCACTGCTGACTCGTCGTCCTGACCAATCACTGTCCAGCAGAATTCTGTAACTGGATTCAAAGCTTTTGAGAGCTATGGCTTCTCCAGAAGGTAAGGCAGCCCAACTTTAATGTGGCTTACCTTTCAGAAGTGGCTTCTGCATCTACCCTGCAGTCACGTCCTCTAAGAGTTTCTAGACCTTTTCCTCTCCTTTTCTCATTGGAATAAAGTTTATATCTTCTTTTTTTATTTTTTTAATTTTATTTTTTTATGTATATGAATGTACTATCTGCATGTAGGTTTGTGCACCCGTGTGTCATGCAATGCCATGGAGGTCAGAAGAAGGTCTCAGATTCCCCTGGAACTGGAGTTAAAGACGGTTCTTAGCCACCATGTGGGTGCTGGGGATCGAACCTGGGTCCTCTGCAAGAGCAGTCGGCGCTCTTAACCCCTAGGCCATCTCTCCAGCCCCATATCTTCTTAATCTGACACTCCTTCACTGGCTAACACAGAGAAAGCTTCGAGTCTAACATCTTACCAAGAAGTTCACATGAACATGTTAAATGAAGAATGTACTCTATGTTCTGACATCAATGTGTTGCGTAGGGGAGTTTCTGTTTTCCTGTCTACCAAATAACTTCTTGTGGTAAAGCAACAGATGATAAAGTAAAAATAGCAAGAGCTGGGGAAAATAAATAATCTAACATTAATTGCTTAATTAATTACATTGACAAAGACTTTATTTTACCTACCAACTCAGCTGATCATCACTAAAGCTACTTTGCCTCCCTTTTGTTTTCTTTTATTTTGAGACAGGGTCTTCCTGTAGACCAGGCTGGCCTTGAACTCACAGAGATCCACCTGCCTCTGCTTCCCAAGTGCTAGGATTAAAGGCATGCGCCACCATGCCCAGTTTAAAGATGTTCTTAGCTGCCATGTTAGTGATGGGAATTAATGGAACCCAGGTCCTCTGCCAGAGCAGTCAGCACTCTTAACTGCTGAGCCATCTCTCCAGCCCCTCACTTTTCTCAAATAAGCATTAAATGAATCAAGTGAGAATGAAAGATAACATGGCCACTTTAATAAAGGGCTTGAAACAACCATTTATACAATTCCACAACCCAACAAAAGAAAGATAACCTTTCAACCAATGGTGTTAAATCAGCTGCCTAGACAGACAAATGATGAGAACTTTGATGTGACTCTCACATTTCATGTGAAAATTAACTCAAAATTGATATCATAATGTTATGAAGCTATTTAAAAGTAATGTAGACTAGGCAAAAACTTCTTAGACTTGAATATAAAAGTATGCTTCATGCTAGAAAGACTTTAAGTTGGACTTTAAAACAAAAAACTTCTGCTCAACAAAAGACCCTGTCAAGAAAAATGTCCCTGGGAACTACATATCTGAAAAGAACTGGCTTGTCCAATAAAAATATATTTACAGACACTTCCACAAAGGAATATATAGCTGACAAATGAGTTCATGAAAGGATGCTCAACATCATAGGCTATTAAAGAAATGCAAATTGAAACCACAATGAGATATTCACCACATACTTATCTGAAGAGCTAAAATAAAAAATACTGACAACTGTGAGTGCTATCGAGGTTGCAGAGAAACTGGATCAATCATACATACATCACTAGTGGGACTATAAAGTGGTACCGCCATTCTGGAAAACAATTTGGCAGTTGTTTAAAAAAACTAAACATGCAACTACCATATGACCCAGTAATTGTACTCCTGGGCATTTATCCCAGAGAAATGAAAAACTTATGTTCACACAAAAACTTATTCAACAATGTTTGTAGCAGCTTTATTTGTAATAGCTATAAACTGGAAACAACCCAGATGCAATTCAATGGGGAAAGAAACATGACAAATGTGCTAGAATAAGTGAATATCTATATGGAAAAAATTAATCTTGACCCATACCTCATAATATCCATGAAAATTAACTCAAGATGTGAATGTGAATGTGTGTCAAAAGTCCAAAGATCCTAGACAAAAACAAAGTTTATGTCAAAAACTTAGGATAAGCAAAAATTTCTCAGACAGAATGCAAAACAGCCCTAACAATAAGAAAAAAAAATCTGTAAAATGGAATTCATCTATTTTAAAATCTTTTTAAAATACATCTTTAAGAAATTCAAAAGGCAATGGGAGAAAATACTAATGGCACAAATATCTTGCAGCCATCTACAGTATTTAAGAGATGTCTGCAATAAGCAGGGCATAGTGCTGTACACCTGTCATTGCTGTACTTGGGGGGCTGGTGCAGGTGCATCAAGTGTGTGAGAACAGATTTGAATACACAGTGAAACTCTGCTTCTGTACCTCACATAAGAAAAACAGAAAAAGCCATGTTTATAAGATCAGTAATAAAAAACTAAAAAAATAATTGGACAGTTTACAAAAGAAGTACAAGAAGTTCAGTGTTGGGGCTAGAGAGATGGCTCAGTGGTGAGGAGCACTGGCTGCTCTTGTAGAAGCCCTGAGTTTCTGTTGTCAACACCCACATGTGGCTAGCAACAGGCTATAACTCCAAGCCAGGGGATCCAAGGCCATTCCAGCCTCCACAGGAATTGCATGGCATAGGTGTGCTTAGGTAAAGACAAAATACTCATACACATAAAATAAAAGTAAATAAGAAAAATACTTAAATAAAAAGGTTAACTGTTATGCCGGACGTGGTGGCGCATGCCTTTAATCCTAGCACTTGGGAGGCAGAGGCAGGCGGATCTTTGTGAGTTCAAGGCCAGCCTGGTCTATGGAGTGAGTTCCAGGACAGCTGGAACTACAGGGAGACCCTGTCTCAAAAAGACCAAAAAAAAAAAAAAAAGTTAACTGTTACTATTTATGTGACACATGCCATTTAAAACCATTAAGATACTACTATACATATTTTTATAATACTAGAATGATAATAACACTGTATCACTGGCTAGGATATAACATTTGTAACTATCATTCAGTGGACAGGTTATGTGCAAAATGGTACAACCAGTTTAGAAAACTGGCCACTTCTCATAAAACTAAGTGCATACCTTGCTTTGATCCAGAAATCCTGTTGTAAGTCAGTACTTGCATAAGAGAAATTAAAGCATAACTTGACACAAACCATGTATGAATGCTCATGGCATCTTCACTCATTTCAAAACTGAAATAGCTCAAGTATTCCTACTGTGGCACATCTGCACAATGGAATACAAAAGGAAATCAATGACTCATGCATGTAACTACTTAGGCGGAGTTCAAAAGACATATTTTAAGCTAAAGATTTCTGGCAAAAGCAGTGCTCACTGTTCAATTCTATGAATCACTAGACTAGGAATCACTGAGCTATGGTGACTGGCAGCTGCCTCTGTGAGTGGCCAAGCAGAAAGTGTGGAGCCTGGGGAACTTTATGGAGATATGGAAAAGAGCAAGGAAAACTTTTTGAAGTGGAAAATTTCATTTATATCTTGATGGAGAGGGTGTTCAGACACTAACACGTGAGTCGAAATTGATAGAACTGAATACCACTCTTTCTTTGGTTTGGTTTTTGTTTTTAGACCCGAGACTCCCTGTAGCACCAACTGTACTAGAACTCTAGACCAGGCTAGTCTTGAACTCAAATAGATATGCCTGCCTCAGCTTCCCAAGTGCTATTTTGATTGTATATAATTTAAAATCCTTGGGAGATAAGTTCTAAGCCTCTGAAAGGATCTGATCTACAGCATCCCCCAACCCTGCTTTAATAACAGTTGACATTATTTTCTCTCTTCCTTATCTTCCCCCCATCATTTTCCCACTACTGCGTCCTATGATGAGGTACAAACTAAGGAGACTGAGTTGAAATAAGATTCTTCAAACCCTCTCATCCTGTGAAATAGAGACTTTAATTACTGAGTCTTGTCATGTAATTTTTCTAGGCATCCCATAAAACTACAAAGGAAAGTAACTATTACTTATTCATTTTCTAAAACCATCTTCAGCACAAATGGCCATTTTATTTTAGAATGTATGTAGAGCGGCTGGAATGTGAAACAAATGTCCTAATTTAGTGGAGTTCCTTTTCAGCCAATGTGAGGAGTTCTAAACTATCTAAAACAATAAGAGAGCTAACATGAAGATTTGTGAGCTCCAAGCAAAAACTGCACGTTGAACGATGGAATCAAATCTCAGCCTCCTGCTACACAAACATAAAACAGAGCTAGTAACAAGGAATTTAGGCAATAGCCTTATTTTTCCCCTTTGGTCTCCTAATCTTTAGACACCTTTTGGTAAGGAGCAGTAACCGAAGCAGAAAGTGTATGAAAAAAGAGAACCATTTCCAGGTTTGAGAGCTTAAAAATACTAAGAAACATAAAAACATCCACATCCTAGAGACATGGCTTCAACCACTTCTTTGCTTATCAAGAAATCATTGCTGCAGACATCCAAACAATGCTTTATAACTAAAAGCAGAAAAAGATAGTACTACTGAATTGTCATCAGCCTTGGCTATCTCTGACCCCTTTATTGTCCCTAGTTCAGCAAATGCATTGCTGTTTCTCTGACCCTACAAACTGAAGCCTCAGTACTTGCTTAAAGTAGACTGCTAGGGTACTGAAATGGAAAGGAAAGCAGCCAGGTCAGTGAGCACAGGAACTCCATGAAACGTCATAGTTCTTCTTTTAGATCATAAGTACATGGGCGCAAGCCAAACAGGTATCAGGTGTCAGTTTCTGAAGACACAACACTTGATTAATCCAGTTGACCATTCACTTCTAATAAATCTGAAGAAGAAATAAAGCAGATCACAAAGTTAGTCCAGGGGAGCAGATGAAAAGATGGTGTAAGGATAACAGGCATTAGTGTTCTACATCTGTGTTTGGAAGGAAGCATGTTGTGGTGAAAGTTTTTCACCACTCTTTCCACACATGTGGCCCAAAGCTGTTCAAGATGGGCTGCAGTATCCTTTATCAATGTCCTTGGGATTCCTTGGTTTAAGGTCAGCTTTGAAAACAGTGATCTGTCTCCCCACAGCACACGGCTAACTACTTCTGCATCTTCCTTCTTTGTAATTAACACACCTGTTTCTACCAGTTTCCTGGGAAGAATCTCATCAGTTTCCCAAAGAAGTGTAAATCACTAAGTTTCATGTTGCTAGCATCAGAGTTACCTGTGTGTTTGAAGGGCAGTCAATAATGTCTTCTTAATAAATAAATGATATAAAAGGAGCTCTTCATATGAAATGAGACATGAATGTGAGGCCCCAGGTGCCTCCCCTCAATACTCTCAGCGTGGGTGGGGTAATAAAGAGACTGCTAGTAGGCCTGTGTGTACCTTGTAGACTCTGTGCTGTACAGTGGTTTGCATGGATTTGGACTGTTAGCTGCTCAAAGAATTATTTACAAATAACATAATGAAACAAGAGAGTGGAGCTTCCCCTTGAGCTTCCATTCTCCTGACCTTGAGCTTCCATTCTCCTGACCTTGAGCTACCATTCTCCTGATCTTGAGCTGCCATCTTCTCTCCTTGGTCTCCTAAATCATAAAATTCAGGCTTGAACCCAATGGAAAAAAATATTTTCCCAGCATTCAATAACAACGAAAGTTACTCTTTTTGAGCAAATGCTTCAGAAATTGAAATCGTTGTAGTTGACTCCTCATACTGCAGTAGCAAAGTTGGTGCTAAGCTAAGACTTAGGTTGTAATCTTCTGTCCCTAAGAACACTGGACACCTTTGGGAGCAAGTGAATTCTGACTGCTGGCACTATAATGGAACTCCATATCCCAGATATGGTATTTGAATAACTTTTCAAATGTATAGTAAGGTGTATTGGCTAATTATACCTAAGCCCTTAGGAAGCAGAACAAGGATTTATTAAGCTCTAGGCAAAGTTTTAAAAAGGTGCATCCTGAAAATAGTGAGGTTTGTGAAACACATTATTCATTTGTTTTAAAATATAACATATAAATGAAATTTGACTACTGGGTAGTCATTCAGAATGAGTAAGAAATAATGAAATGATGAAATAGATACTGCACTCTAAACAGAATACAGATCTGAATTCATGCTCACACACCAACCAGCTCTGTGACCTTAAACAAGGAGACTTACAATGTCAAGTTTCTCAACTATAAAATACACTTTTAAAGGGTTGAAACTAACAAGAATTAATCTGTTACAAAGTCAAGATTGTGATCTCAGGTATAGATATCTTTATAAAACTCAGGGCTACAGTTGGGATGCAAGAGAAAAAAAAAAAAAAAAACCTGTGGTACAGATCAAGGCCACACAGGTCAGTGTTCCCTACTGAGACTCTGAAGGAAATGATCTAACATCCAGTCATTGGTAGACAGAATGCCCAGATGGTCTAGGCCTGTGCAAGACAGAAACTGGGGAGGTAGTTACAATTACTAGGAAAGATGAGGCAAAGCTGATCACAAATGCACAAAACAAGCAGGACCTAGCCCAGAGAACAAACTGCTGCTTTCTACAGTAAGCAATCTGCCTTTTGCCTAAGTGCCTGAGGAGGGGGATGAGGGGAAAGCAAAGAAGGCAGTCCTTGTTCCAAAGGCTACCCAATAACCGGTGTTCAACGAAAATAATCAGAATCACCATCTGGAAACTTTGGGCTAAAGGGTGACTTTTATAATTATATTGTGCTTTCATTCTTCCATTTCAATAGATAAGAGCAAGGTTGTATATCCCAAACATTTTCAGTACTTGAAAACTAAAGGAGCCACTGAGATCCTATCTATGTACTGGCTTCAACCATTTGAAAGGAATGAACTCAAATATAGGCTTTCTTCCCAAGGAATACCACATCAACCACATGGCATGGTGGGGCCACAAGATTCAGCCTCAACACCATACAGCACCAGGGCAAAGGTAAGCCGTCTGAAAGTTTCTGGTTGATATGCATCAAAGAAATTGTAAAACACTTATGCATATTACCTCACTAGGAAAATTGCCTCTCCTACTTACAATAAGATAGATGTTAACAATATATAATAATTTAGACACATTTATGTTGTTGAGTATAAAATATTTAAGTACATAGAGTTGAACACCATGAGACAATGCTGTCCAATTCTATGCACTGTTCATGTCTAATCACCCAGAATTATCCTATGCACTGATATACTAGATGTAAACAATCACTAATTGCTGTTGATTTATGAAAATAATTGAACAATGGAATCTTCTAACAAGGAATATGAAACACTAAACAATAAGAAAAACCCTGATATAAATCAGAAAATGTCAGAAATAGAGTATTTTTGATTTTCTTTCTATTATATTTTCTGGTAATTGATATACAGCAGCTTCATTTACTTTCCATCTCTTATATCTTGGAAATGTGACTGTTTCACCCTATCAATTATTAAAACAGTGGTGCTGGTCCAAGTAAGTACACAGCCTCCATTGATACTTTATTGCATGACTCAGTTGATTTAATCATGGAAGACAAATTGTAGCTCCTTAATCGACCCAAGTTTACTTTCTAAAGGAAGTAATTAAATCTCAAAAATCCCTAGGCTTTCCACTAGACAGCCCTCCAAGTTTTTGTTTAACTTTCTAAGACAATACTACAGGGAGAAAAGATTTAATTTCAAAATAGCTGAATACATGTCAGGAGAGATAATTGATGGTGTATTGTTATCACTCCTGGAAAGATTTTTTTGTAATAACTGAGTTTACAATGGGAGATAATATATATATATATATATATATATATATATATATATATATATGCGTGT
>VZQC01014231.1:379408-392319 GCA_009823505.1 Rhizomys pruinosus | reverse complement strand
ATTTGTATGTTCCAACAGGCCAGAGTATCACCAACTTAATGGCTGAGAAAGAAAATGCAGCTTTGCAGTGAGTAGGATGTACCAGAAAGTGCCAGCAGAAAGATTGACTCCTCTGGGCATTGAAGGGAAGAAATGCCTCAGATTGCTGCAGACATCAGGCCTCTCTGTGGATCCTACTAGTAACAACTATTTTTAATGATTCCTAACAGTGCATTTTCTTAATTGTTGAGTGATGTGGGATAGTCCAGCCCACTGTGCATGAACCCTAGAAAGGTAATTTCCTCTATCACATTGGGGAAATTCTTCTATCACATTGGCCTGTGGGCATGTCTTGTGAGGCACTTTCATGATTGTTGAGTGATGTGGGAGAGCCCAGCCCACTGCAGGTGGTGCCACCATGGACAGATAGTACTGAGTTATATGAGAAATCAAAAAGCAGGTTAAGAACTGGGTTGGGAAGCCAGCCAGTTCTGTGCCTGCCTCCAGATTCCTGCCCTGACTTCCCTCCGTTATAGATTATGACCTGGGAGTTTTAGGTTGAAATAAACCTTCTCCTCATCAAGCTGTTTGTGTTTTTCACAGCAATATTTTTTTGGTCTTTTTGAGACAGGTCTCCCGTGGCCCCAGGCTGTCCTGGAACTCACTCTGTAGACCAGGCTGGTCTTGAACTCACAAAGATTGCCTGATTCTGCCTCCCAAGTGCTAGGATTAAGTGCATGCACCACAATGCCCATTTTTTTCACAGCAATATTAAAGGAACTAATATAGAACTTGGTATCAGAATCATGGATTGTGCTGTGCTGGACCTAATTATGTTGGTTTGGGGCAGGATTTGGGGAGCATTTTGGAACAATGGGGTGGAAAAGCCATTGAGTGTTCATGGAGCTTACTTAACTGTTCTATTGGAACCTCAAAATAACACTGAGAGAAATAGATATGGTGGGAAGGTGGGTTTTGTCTGTGTGATAGTTTGAATTGAGAATCCATGGTTTCTGGTTGGCTAGGGCTGAAGAATCAGCTATGGTTAAGATGACACCAGCATAATTAAACTGAAATCTGGGAAGTATTTCCTCGGAGTTAGCATACAGAAGCTGTGGTCTGAAGGTAGCCAAGGTGGAATCCCAAGCTGGTAACTAAAGTTGGTAAGATGTAAGTGTCCCTCGCACAGTCCTGCATTTGAAGACCTGAAAAGGTCAAGTATAGAATCTGAGGCTTGGTACCCTGTGTCCAGGAAAGGCCACTGGTGAAGGTACAGCCTTGGTTACATTAGAGACCCAAAGATTGCCAGGGTCATGGAGTCTGAGGCTTGGCACCCCATGTGGCCAGGAGAGGTCATTGGTAAAGGTATAGTGTCAATTGAAGTGAAGACCCTAAGATACAGTAAAGATGCTAGTACTAGGGAATGACCACCAAGGACAATGGCAGATATGGAGCAGTGCCTGTCTGAGCCAAGCTGTGTGCTACAGACAGCAGAGCCAGAAAATTAGAACTGCCCCAGCTCTTGGAGCTCAAAAGATCAGGAGAGAATCCCATTGAATTTCTCAAACTCTGTGGGAATTTTAAAGTTGTACTTTGTTTTATTTTGAAATATTAAAATTAACATGAGTCTTAGGGACAAAAATGGAAGGGTTGTGGTTTAATACTGATGTCTTTATGTGTCAAGTTCAAAAGGGGTCAGTTGTGCTGGATAGCTTTGGTTGTCGACTTGACACACCTGGAAAGAAGAAACCTGAACTGGGGAATTTCCTCTTTCACATTGGCCTGTGGGCATGTCTTGTGAGGCACTTTCATGATTGTTGAGTGATGTGGGAGAGCCCAGCCCACTGCAGGTGGTGACACCATGGACAGATAGTACTGAGTTATATGAGAAATCAAAATGGGCTGAGCACAGGCCAGTGAAGCAAGCCAGTAAGCAGAATTCCTCTGTGATCTGTGCTCTAGTTTTTGCCTCTAAGTTTCTGACAAGCTCTAGCCCTGACTTTCCTCAGTGATGAATTGTGGCCTGGGAGCTATAAGCTGAAACAAACCTTTTCTTGCCCAATTTGGTTTTGGTCAATGTTTTATCATAGCAACAGGAATCAAACTAGGACACTTATAAAAATATGATAAATCTTGAGTGGGAGAGACAACTCAGTGGTTATGAGCACTCTTTGGGGAATCAGGTTTTATTTCCCAGCACCAACACAGTGGTTTATACCCATCCTTTGCTAGCCCCCATGGGCAATGCAGTAACTTACATACATGTAGGCAAAATGTTCATACACATAAAAATATAACAAATTTTTTAAAACTACATGATAAATCTGCTTTTGAAAGTGTCTTGCCTATTAAATGCCAGGTGATCAGGATATGGTTTCATAAGTAAAGGACATGTTGTCTCTGATTCAAATCCCCAGAACTCATGTAAAGTGGGGCTCAGTTGCACATCTGTAATCCCAGTGTACCTACTGAGAGATAGAAAGCAGAAATGTACACAGTGGAAAACAATGGTGAAATGCCATTTCAAACAATGTGAAAGGAGACTGACACCAAGGTTGTCCTTTAACTGCCACATGTGCACCATGGTATGTTCAAACACACACACACACACCCCCACACACATACAAAACATACATGCACACATATGATATCATATACACATATCAGAAAAAAGAAACAAAATACTGATAACAAAGTAAAAATATGAAATTTGCTATTTCATAAAATGGTAGGATGCTTACAGGTCTTCAAGTCAATTGCTAATGTTGTACCCAGCTTAGAAAATTTCAGAGGTAAAATCTAAAAATATTACCTTCTTTTATGAAGTCTAGACTAGAATTCTTGTTAGTGTTCTTCTTCAACTGTATCCCTTTTCTGAGTTTCCCATCCTCAGTTATATAATTACTCACCTTACAATTACAAAAACCCAAACCTTGAACCAGCCTTAATTCATCTCTTCCTGGCATCTGCACAGCCCATCCTTTAGGAAATCCCATCAGCTCTAGCTCCAAAGCATCTCAAAAGATAACTTGTTTCTCTATTCAAGTCCAAATGACAGTTCCTCTCAACTAAACTTCATATGCCTGTCATGTAGCAGATGTTAAGTATTTGGCTGAATAAAGAATGAAGGGAATCCTAATTGGTCCCATTCTCCCAGTCTTTCTGGGTCCTTCCCTTTCAGTTCATCCTCTACAAAGCAGTCTGATAAGGAAGTTCAGTGACAATATAAAGCATGGCATGTCACCTCTTCACTAAAATATTTTCAAATCACTCTCCTCAATTTTGGAACAAAATGTCAAGTCTAGATGGCTAAAGGGACTCCATTTTGGCTAAGGCAAAAATGGACATGTATGCTAAGATTGTTAAATCACAATAGGGTTCTTGATCCTTAAGGATAGTAGTTAATTCAAAGGAATGATTATTTCTGCTCCAGGGAACTATTCATATCTGCATTTAGTTATGTTTTATATGTAAGACATTTGACAACTGACTAGGTAAAACAGCTTTGGACTAAATAGACAGGCTTTTTGCCAAACCCATGTAAAACATCTCTGAACATCTGGAGAGATTTGATTATCTAGAACCAAGACTTGAAAGGGTATTTCAAAGTTTATACTTTATTGTGGTATATTCAAAATAGTTGTTTGTTCTGTCTACCTATCTATCTATCTATCTGTATAAATATTGAATATGTTGTATATTTTTTTTAATTTTTTATGTATATGAATGTACTGTCTGCATGTAGGTCTGTACACCTGTGTCAGAAGAGGGAGTGGGATTTCCCTGGAACTGGAGTCAAGACAGCTCTCAGCTGCCATGTGGATGCTGGGGATTGAACCCGGGTCCTCTGCAAGAGCAGTCAGTGCTCTTAACTGCTAGGCCATCTCTCCAGCTGGAATATTTTGTATATTTTAATAACTAGGGCAAATCTCTTTAGGACATGTTATTAATTCTCACAGCATTAACTAAAAGCCTCCTGTATAAGATTAAAATGGATGTCTATCTCCAGAATAGAAAACTGTCACATGCTTAAGCTAATCAGAGACACAAAGTTGTTCATTTTCAATCCACTTCTGACTTGTACTTGAGTCCCAGTCATAGCTATTAGATTAAATGGGCACAAATGTTCTCCATGTTTCCTTGTATTATACAAATGATAATTCTGACATTTCTTTTCCATATAACAAGATAATTTGGCTCAGGAAAAGCTGGGTTCTATATCCTTGAACCAGTGGTATGCAGCCTAGATAGTGTGAAAGGATGTGGTAAATCCTTGCAACTTGGTTCCTGTTTGTAGGTATGTGATACAGCTCCTGCTTTCTGGAAAACTATAAATCAGGGTTTAGGAGGTCTGGGAAACAAGAGAGGCTGCTCTAATTGTAGTGACAATTATAAACTCAGAGGAGAAATGAATATACCTCTTCCCTCCAGGACAAAATTTAGCCCTACATTCAAATAAAAAACATTGGTAGATAAAGGCTTCAGCGCCAGCTATGGGCTGTCCTACCAGGAGTTGTTGGCCAGGGAGGTTTAAAAGCCCCCCCAAACAAAGGCCGTTTGCCTATAATTTGGGATGCACATAAGAAAGGGGCAGTAAGACCTTATTGCTGAAGATACGGCATGATATGAGCATGAAAAAAAATTATGCTGAGACCCTGCACTGCACATCAACAACTGACCCTCATGGTGTCAGAGAGCACTGTGCAATCCGCTGGAAAGAAATGGTCTCTGAAGCTTTACTACAGACTTCTTGTGCTGCACTTTTACATGCCAAAGAAGATGTAGTGCAATAGTGGCAGCCTGACAAATGTACACCTGAGAAGAAAAATAAATCTCAATCTGATATATGGCCCACTCCCTGGTAGGGTAGGAAATATGTCTGACACTGTAGCCTTGGTGCCCCCTAATGTCAGGAGACTTTTTTGACCATATTAGAAAGCTATTGGGCCAGGCATGGTGGCACACACCTTTAATCCTAGCACTTGGAAGGCAGAGGCAGGCAGATCTCTGTAAGTTCAAGGATAGCCTGGTCTACAGAGTAAGTTCCAGGCCAGCTGGAGCTGTTGGGAGACCCTGTCTCAAAAAAAAAAAAAAAAAAAGCTATTGGTATCCCTCTGTCAAAGAGTTATAATCCCTGACCAAACACCATCTAAGCATGTGTCTGTGCCCATAGAGCAGCCTATTATAATCTTTAATATTTGTTACTATTTGTGCTTTGTTACTGCAATTAAAAGGAGACTGCTAAATGACCCACCAGTCCTTTGCAAACAGAACTTGGACAGTCCCAAGAGTTTGACATGTCATCTCAAAGAAAAAAGTGGATCTTCTATCTCTCACTCTCTCACGCCCTCCCCTCCAAAGCCCAGGAACTCTTAGGGAAGAGGTTGTCAAGTCAGAGTGCAAGGGCCAAAGAATGGGGATGAATTATGAGATCATAGCAAAGATGGACTGGATAGTTTTCTTTTTACTTGATCGACATGTTTGTGTAAATGAATTTCTTTAATTGGACTTGGGGACCATGGGTTGTACAGAAACTGGACTCAGATGTTAACTAACTGGGTTTATATGGACACTCCTTATGTTTATTGCCTATGTATGTGTACTACTTACTAGCCAAATAAAAAATTAAGAAAGAAGAAAAAGAAAAACAGGACCTGATTCACTTACAGTTTGAAACCGATAAAAAAATTCCAGGAAGTACTGACTACAAAGCCTTTTTGCCCCCTTACCAAAAATGTTTAACTCTTGTGAAATAGTTAACTAACTGCTTACTCTGGCTTCTGTAAAACCTGCTTTGCTACTATCTGCACAAGGAAATAATGCTATTATCTTACACAGTTGTAAAATATGCCAAAGTAAAGTAATTGTGCGTGTGTGTGTATGTGTGTGTATGTGTGTGTTGTGTGTGTTTCTCTTTCTTTGGCTTTAATAACCCTCTCTCTACTTTGGCCCAGCCTCCGTTCCTGACCCCAGAGACTGTGGTCAGCTATGGAGCTTGAATAAATTTGATGAACTGAAATTCAACTGACTCTGGGTGGTCATTCTTGGGGCCCCCAAACTCCATAATGCTCTGGGCCTCCACCCCTGTGCTTCCCTCAAATATCTCAGATCTTCTTCTGCCTCAAGGCTCTTTCACTTCTCTGCTCTCTTCTCAGAATATTCTTTCTTCTGTTATAATCTGGTCTGACTGTAGCCCAAAGCCCATGTGTTAAAATTTTGGTTCCAAGGGTAGTGTGAGTGGGAGATACTATAAGCCTAGCAGGAGAGGTTTAGGTCACTACAGGGATGCTTCCAAATGGGTCTCTTCTGTTTCATAATGCTTCCTACCTTTGACAACCTGGGCCTGACCCAGGCCCAAATCTATGATTCCGTCTGTTCTTAAACTGGGAGTTCCAGAGTTGTAAGCCTAAACAACCCTTTTTCTCTTTGCAACTTAGTTTCATCAGATATTTTATAATAGTAACACAGAGCTAAAAAGCACAACTTCCTTTATTCTGCCTGCCCCCAGCTCTGTCTACTTCTCAGAGATAAACACCAATGTGTTCTCATCTCTCTGTTTTTCAACCCCTTTCCCATGTTGTTCCTATCCCCATCAGATCTCTGGACTGAATCTGTGAGTACCAGCCTTAGCTTCCATGTTACACATGACTGTATTCTATATCATGTCAGTTGGTCTCTCAGCATATCCAACACTCTATGCAATGCTTATGCTTCTGAAACCTCCATTTCCATGCCCTACACAAATATTTTCCTCCTAAGTAACAGCCTACACTAGTTTTTCATGTAATGTCAGTCTCCTGTGTCCACTACCAACAACATCCTTGCAAAATCTATGAACCTAGTCTTTCTTTTATAGTCCAGACTCATATACCCAACTTTCTATTCATGTTCCTTTTGTCAAGTGTCACAGGAGAGGGAAGTATATTCCCAAAGCCAAATAAATGATTCATTCCATTAATCTAGTGTTAACTTGTTTTTTTTTTTTTTTGGTCCTCAGTCCCAGCTGGCCTGGAGCTCACTATGTATAGCAGGCTGGCTTTGAACTCACAGAGATCCTCCTGCCTCTGCCTCCCCAGTGCTGGGATTAAAAGTGTGTGCCACCACACCCAGATTAACTTTTAAAATGAACACTCAGATTTGTAAAACCTGGTTTTTCTCTGAGTGTTTCCTCTATCTAAAATGGTAGTGCCACCTATTTTATATCGTTCAGCATTCTGTGATGCCCTTAACACCTTCAGCTTCCATGCATCAAATTTCAATAAATTCTATCAACTCTGTCCTTGTTCCACACTGTCTACATATCTCCATCTCTACCATCAATACCCCACTGAACTGCCATTGTATTTTACCTGGATTATTGAACTGACAGCTGGTGTCAACTGTTCTCCACACTAACTTTATAGCCATGTACGAAAACAGCACAATTCTTTTGGTGAAACTACAGGTTCAGTAACTTTAATGAATTCTGTCTATTCAAATCCCTTCAACTGGTCAGCAGAGCCTGGCTTGGTTGAGCCCCTATCTACAGCCCAAGTACTAACATCCCCCCCTCCCCCACAATGTTCTTGCATCCTCTGCCTTCCAGCCAGAGCTGTCTTATTCTGAGTTCCCTTGTATTCAGATGCACTCCAAATGCTGTTTTCTCTACTGAGGACACAGTCTGTTCCCTCTTCAATCAACTGGTTCATTCATCATTTAATTGGTAGCCAAGAAGCAACCATCCCTTCGATTCAAACTTCCTTTACTCCCCCTATTCTTTCTGACAGAAAGTTTGAGATCAATTATCTTAACATAAAATTTTTGTGAATTTCAGCTTTTAAAGTGTAAGGTACAATATCTCAGAATTATTTCAAAATTGATTAGTTTGTAAACTGTTTTGCATACAGTTTGAGGTCAACAAATACTATTAACACTTCTGAAATGCTCCATCTCCCTGTGGCTGCAAGGGGCCTAGAATACTACTGTAAATTGCACTTTGTGAATTGAAGCAAAAAAGCAGCTTCATTCTTCCATCTACACAGGAAAATCATGTGACTAGCACCTGAGAGACCATGACTTCTCAATGTGTTCTACCTCCTAATTATGTTAGTTTCTCTTGGAACATACAATTTTCTTTTTTTTTTTTTTATCAAGTTTCAAGTTTTACAGAGTTTGAAAGAGAAGACTAATATCTAATGTTTCTTACATCTGCTAAAGACTTCAATTTGTTTTTGCTTAATAGTGTGCATCTCCATAAAGGAGGGAATTATCACCTTTTTCTTTTCACATAAATTTATTTATTTATTTTTAACAAATCTAGACCCATGTTCCCGCTCATTCCCCCACCCCACCAGAGCTCGTGCATTCTGCCAAACATGCTTTCCATCTCTTAGTCTTTCTCAATATTTTCCATGGGGAAGTTGACTGTTTTGAGCAGAAGTTCACTGTTTCAGTCAGTTCTTTGATGCACACTTCTGTGACTCTTGAGATTTGAGAAATCCTGAGCCCCCCAGTGTGCCGGTCGCGGCATGAGACCCCCCCCCAACTGAATTACGAAAAGATTCTGTAGGAGGCAAGCAAAGCACGCATTCAACACAGTAAAGCATTTATGTACTCAGCATCTAATACAGCCAAGTGGAAGTCCCATGTATGCCAGGATCACTAAGAAAAGACTACACTGGAAAGGTGCATGATAATCCCACGCCAAGCTTAACCAACCCTATGAAAGACTCCTACAGTGAGATCCCTTCGGGATGCCCCAGTAACATGGACTCAGAAAACAATTGAGAACATACTTAAAGAACTACAATATCATAAAGTACATAATTAAATAAACTAAGAAAAGAGAATGAGGACCGAAAGAGAGAATGACAAGCTCCGTAAATAGTATAAACACTGAAAAGATCCCATGCTGAAAAAGAATAAGAAACCAACCAGGCAAACATCAAAGAGCACAAAAAGAATCAAAGCCCAATAAATAAGAATAGAAAACACTTACTAAAGATCAGAAGGATGAAATGTAAAAAGAAATCAAACACTCTCCTGCAATCAAAAGAATAAGGATATGATAATAATCCTCAGAAGCAGATAATGAGGAAGCAGAACAAATAATATCAGACTTGGATGATAACACAGAACAACAAAAACCTCAAGGCAAATATGAAAAATTTTAATAAATACACAAATACAAATACAAACCAGACTTGATGCACACTATTAAAAGATCATAACCTCCCATCATAGAATAGTAGCAGAGAAGAATCCAAAGAATGATATCCAAGATCTTCAACAGAATAATTAGATGAAAACTGTACCCAAACTAAAAATAGACAAAAACATACAAATAAAAACACCGACAGAACCTCATAATTAGACAAGATCCAGATAAATAGCAATCTCCACGCCATCATCATAGTAAATCATAGACACCCAAAACAAAGAAAATAATTCTAAATGCTGCAAAGAATAAACAACAAGTGACCATATAGGGGAAAGGCTATCAGATAGGACAACGATCTTCTCATGCAATACTTATGAAGCAGCAAAACTGATGCAAGAGCAATTCCCAGTTGAGGACATGATGCGCAGCCGCAAAAGGTTACGTTATACCCAGCAAAAAGCAACCATAGTGGAGAGAAGAAAAATCTTCCATTACAACTACAACAACTGATAAACTTATCATTCCGGGAAAAGAGCCGCGAGAGAGAGCTTATAGCAATTCAAAGTAACGATGGAAGAACCTAACCCCAGCACCTAGAAGGAGAAATCAATTAAAAGCATAATCAATGAGAGAGCGTAAATCAAAAACCGGCAATGGAGATAAGGCAAGAAGGAAGCAAAACAAGAGCCTATTCAGTCATTAACCGGTGACAATATTAAGGACTAAACTCCCCAATCAAAAGTATCGAGAGTGAGAGTGAGAAAAATGCGCGAGCGAGTATGCTGTCTACAGAGAGCGAGAGCGCGCGAGAGAATCAGGTGCACCACCTTAAGGTGAAAGATTTGAAAAAAAATATTCCAAGCAAATGTACTGAAAAAGGAAGCAGGTTGCTATTTTAATATCGGATTAAATAGACTTCAAAGTGAGAGAGAGAGTGCGAAGAGCGAGAGAGAAGCGCTTACATGAGCGATAGAGAGACAATGTCCACCAAGAATTTCACACATTTGAACATAGTGAGTCCCCGAGATTCTGTTGCAGCCAAACTTATAAAATACAATTCTCAGGACCATCAATCAGCGAGACTAACCCCAGCATACACGTGCGTGAGAGTCTTCAATACGTCCCTACTGATCCTTATGATAGGTCAACAGACAAAGATAAACAGATAAATCTGATCTGACATCAATATACACCGAAAGGAGTGCGAGAGCGCGCGAGCCGAACCATTCCATGAATACCAAGAATACACTCACTGCGCACCCCACGGAACATCTCCAAATCGAACCACATCCTTGACACAAAAAACCTCTAACAAATTAACGAGGAGAGTGAGAATTTCATGCACCTGTCACCACAGTCAATGATAGCGTCAACATCAATCGAGGCGCAGACAACCCTCGCTGCCTAACGAAGAAAATCATATGAGACTAAATCAACACTACTCTTTGAATAATAGAGAGTGTCAAGAATGAGTATAGAAGGAATATAATATATTTAAAATTCCTGAACTGTCGAAGTATCTAGACAACACAACAAAACTAGTGTGTGCGCTAAAAGCAGTGCCGAGAGTAAGAGGGAAATTATACTCGCGTGCTCGCGTGAGCGTGAGAGAGAGCGAGATAGAGCGAGCGAGTGATATCAACACTACAGCTAAACATTGAGAGCGAGAGAGAGCGAGTAGAGCGCGTTTAACCAACAGACAGATAGAGAGTATCGAAAATCAGAGCAGAATATCAATAATTAAGAACAAAAAATCATAGTACATAAAAATCATATGAAGCCACAAAGTGTTCTTTGAAAGGGAATAAACTATATATTAACAGAACTCTAGCCCAGTTAACAAAAAAAAAAGAACACAGTCGCGAGAGTCAATTACACATCGTGAGTGAGAGAGTGAAGAATCACAATCAGGTCAAGTAAAAATCAATGAAAAGGTATATGAAGTGTTACAAAACCCTATATTGTAGCGCGAAGTGTGAGAGAGTTTCTTAAAAAAATTGGGTATGAATATCGATATCCGGATATCACAAAGCGGATCCAAGAGAACTTATTTTTATTAACATGCATGAATATAGAGATTTTATAAGAAGTCCTCCCACTATAAAAAAGCCATCCCAGTACGTTTCCAGCGCATTCCATAAAAACATTTTCAAAAATACCTACACCATTATTATTTTTTTATTAAGTATACAATCATAAATTGTCTCCCCAATATTTCTCTCTACAATGCACATCTTTCATACTTTTCAACTAAAAAGGAGAATATTTCATGAACACTCAGATGCCAAAAATTCCTAATACAGTTTAAAATCCGCTGACAGACCCACATCAAAACGATCATCCATCATAACCAAGATGGATTCATACCTATATCATGGTATTGGGTTCCAATATTACGGAATTTATCAATAAGTTTATTAAACACATAAATTGGATATCAAAGACTATATACACACACCATCAATCTCAATTTGGATGCTTAAAAGCCTTTTGACAAAAATTCCAGTCCTATCTCCATGGTTCCTTAGAAGAAGGAATTGATGAGAGGTATCATTTCCTCAGTTCCAAATTAAACCCACAGCCAATTATCATCCTAAATGGGGAAATGACATAAACATTTCCTTTATTAATAGATATCCGCTTCTATTCCCCTATCACCACTCTATATATTAAACTATTGCTAAGCTATATTCTATATATTATATTTAAAGGATAACTAATTGGGATAGAGAGAATCAAACTATTCCCGTATGCTGATATAATTGTTTACTTATGGGATGCAAAAATCTCCACCAAAAACTCCTAGAAAACATCAACAGGCTCAGTAAAGTGGCAGTGATACAAAATTTAACCATTTAAAAATCAATGCCTTTCTTTACACCACAACAAGCAACTGAGAATAGAATTCAAATAAGACTTTCCCACTCACATAGCCTTCCAAAAACAATTAAGATACCTAGGAACAAACCTACACCAAAGAACCAAAGATCCCTACAACAAAATTTTAAACCCTTAAGATAAAATTTAAAGAAATACCTCAGAAATTTGTGAATAAACCCCTTGCTCATGTATTGGGAAAATTAACATGTAAGTACATGCTCCATTTTACACAATAACTCTTGTATTACATTTAGATCAATTCTCAATCAAGAATCCCCAATGTTTCTTCACCAGGCTTGTAAAAATAATCTTAAAATTCACTTGGTTAAATCACAAATACCTTCCGAATAGCTAAATCAATGCCTGAGTAAAAAGATTCTTACACTTAAGAGATCTTTATACCAATTTTAAACGAGCACAGGCTTATATCTTTCAATAAACAGCCTTAGCTGCCGCAAGCAAAATACAGACCGTTTTAGCGTAGCGAGAAGCTGAGATATCTATATCTGAGCTCGAGAGTAGATCAGCCATCTCTAGTGACAAGGGGCCAAGAAACCACAATAGAGAAAAGACGTGTGCAGCATAGTGTGTTGGGCAAAAACTGGATCACGCGACTATGTAGAAGAATGAAATTAACCGCCTACCTTGGTCCACCCGTGTGACAAAAGCAACTTTCTCATGATGGATTATATAAAGACTCACGACGTTGATAACCTCAAACTATGAAGGTATAGAGAGTAAAAAATTGCAGCAGACTATTCAAGACATAGTTTAGATAGAAGACTTCCTAAATCAGCTAGCAACTGCACAAGTAATAAGGTCAAAAATTGACAAATGTAACCTCATCAAACTCCATAAACTTCGGGTTTACAATCAAAAATAAACAAGCAGAAGTGAAGAGAAATCAAGAATG
>VZQC01014231.1:314868-378624 GCA_009823505.1 Rhizomys pruinosus | reverse complement strand
CTTTAATAAATACCGGGAGGATAACTCCGCCCCCACAGCCACTAGATCTAATCAAGCCAAAGACCACACCTTTAATCCCAGCTGGGAGGATAACTCCAACCTCACAGTCACAAAGGCCAATCAAACCAAAGACAGCAGGACCAAAGGATCAACAACCAGCTCGCCAAGACACCCAGTTCCTACCTGTCTCCCCCTCTTCCTGCCGCTGGGCTCAGGAGATCTCCGGAACATACAATTTTCAAGCAACTTAGATTCATACGTCCTAGTTCCACCAAGAAATATTGTCAAGTTATATTTCAGGGAAGAAAGGAAGGAGAAGGCCAGAAATACCTCTTCCAGTAAAAGATATGAAAAGTCAAATTTCCTATCAGATGAAGAAAATTTCAGAAATATTAGGAAGTGCTTATTTGGTAGTATACCACTCTTTTTAATATAAAAATGTAGCTAGTCTCCATGACTTGAACTAGTCATGAAAACATTGTTAATGGGAAAAAAGCAATCCTCGGTTACTTATAAATGACAGCAACATCAACGCTATAAGATTTTTAGATCATTCTAGTTATTGCCACCACTTTAAGGAGTATTTGAGCTTTAAAATTGGTTTTCTGTCAGGCGTGGTGGTGCAGGCCTTTAATACTAGCACTTGGGTGGCAGAGGCAGGCAGATATTTGTGAATTCAAGGCCAGCTTGGTCCACAGAGCGAATTCCAGGACTGCTGGGGCTAGAGGGAGACCCCATCTGGAAAAGACCAAAAAAAATTGCTTTCCTAATCATTCAATTCACTTTTTTTTTTACATAGTGTAGCAAATTTACCATCCTGTTTATAAAACTAAAGCGTAGCCTATAAAGCAGGGCATGATAGAATTTTAGGGTTTTAGCTTCCTATTTGTTTATTTGTATTATAAAAAATCATATGCATATGTGGTTCCTTGTACTATAAAATAATATTGATGAGCCATTGGGGCATATTAATTTATCCTTCTCACAGAATGTTCTCTGCTCATACAGCCTCTGTGGAAACAATCCGTAAAGGAGAATGATTTAAGGAACACTGGGAATTGAATTAAGGAAATAGTTCTTCAGTCTGACTAATTATGGTCTTTCTTTTAATTTCTATAGTCAGTTCATTTTTAGATGATAGAATTTCATACCCTGGGAGATGTTATTTGGAATCAGCATGACCAGACTGCTCTTTAATCCCTTGGCTATTGGTTGTCCATCAGGAAATCAAATGGGTTCTCCTGACAAAAGGTGATAGTGGCAGATGAAATCATCCATCTTGGAAGTAAGGTTAAGATGTTAGCCAAGGAGAATCCACTAAATACCCATAAATGTGCTCTTCTTTTTCCTCACAAAGAACATGGACACTTCTTATAAATAAATGTAAACAAGCCTTAATTTTCAAACATTGAATTATATCAGATACATAGAATTCACTCATAATCCTACCATTTATGTCATGAGTATCCATGTATAATCCTCCCATCAATGTCTTGGATGTATCCTGGCCCTGTGTTTCCTTCCTTCTTCCAAATGGCATAAACCTTGGTTCAAAGCACTGTGGGGAAGGCTTTTAAAAAAAAATATGAAATAGGTACTGGAGAGACGGCTCAGCAATTAAGAGCACTAGCTGCCCTTACAGTGGACCCAGGTTCAGTTCTCAGCAATGTCCATAATGTAATAAAATTCTAGGGGCTCTGACAGCCTCTTCTGGCATTCATGGGCAGTGTATACACATGGCGCAATTACATACATGCAAGCAAGCCACTCACACACAAAATACACATAAATATGGGCTAGAGAGATGGTCTAGTGGTTAAGAGATGACTGCTCTTACAGAGGACCCAGGTTCGATCCCCAGCACCCACATGGCAGCTGAGAACTGTCTTTAATTCCAGTTCCAGGGGCATCTGACACCTTCTTCTGACCTCTGTGGCATTGCATGACACAGGTGCACAAACCTACATGCAGGCAGTACATTCATACACATAAAAAAATAAATAAAATTTAAAAATGTATATACATAAATAAAAACATTATGATATAAAACAAGATTAATTTATGGATACAAAGCTCAAAAGTGGATTTTCCTTTTGGTTGAAAGGGGTAAAAGATGTAAAGAGAAAGAATTGATCAGCCTATCTTTAAAAATTCAATTGCCAATGTTCTATTTCAAATTTCACACTTCTCTATAAGTATGAAATATGAAGATATGAAATTTATGTAATAAAAATATAGATGGGTGGTTCTCTTTTACATATATATATATATATATATATATTTCCTCAATTTTTCATTTCCTTTCTGTACTACCTGAAATGATAATATATGTATGTGGAATAAAGAGTAGTCAACCAATTGTGAGTTTGGATAGTATTTAACCTTTTCTACACCATATCACTGCCATGAGCATGGACTAGCCTGGGCTAAGTCCAAGGAATCAGGACACAAATATTATAATACAATCTAATTTTATTAATCACCATGTAGGTTGATTCTATAATTCTAATTCTGTCCTGTCCTAGCCTAGCTCCCCAAGACTGCTCACCTACATGGCATTCTCTTAGCCTCTTGGAAGTAACAAAGGGACTCCAAGCTAGGGAGTTCCAAGAAGCCCGTTGATTAGCTGAAGCTGGGCTGTGGCAGCTCAGGCAGGCTAGTCCAGGCAGCAGCAGTGGCCAGCAGGGTCAACATGCACTTCAGGTGAACCAGTGTCGGGGAGCAGCATGTCCTGGTTTTCTCAGCTCAAAGATGCCCAGTGGCATCTCACAGCGGGTCCCCCAAGGAGGGAATGAGAGCAAAGTCATTCTACACTTCCCAGCCTAAATGGGCCACAGGTGGGTATGTGGGGTGCACTGGGTCTCAGGTGCTGATCTCAGGCTTGTGCCTAGGGTCCCCCCCTGCATAGCAGGTGGTTTTCTTTCCTGCCTGGGGTCACGCCTTGATGGAGGCAGGGGTCCCAGGACTGGTTATCAGGTCCTTGTGGCCCTGCTGCCTCTGGCCACCTAATCAATTGAGTATGATCAGTCTTTTGGGCTCTGTTGAGCCCCTCTGTGGCCTGCTAGTGCTGAGTGCTTATCTCTAAAGCAGCCCTGAGCTGCAGCAGGCCTCTTGCTAAGTTTAACATTTGCTAATTTCTTTAAGGTTACAACATGTCACACATTATCTACTGTTAGTTTAATCCTAACTACTTCTAATTCACACAACTTCTACACGCTAACTATGCTCCTAACAATCACTAACATATTAGAAAAAAAGAAGTGATACATAATCAGTGACTGATCTGCCATCCAGCTTTACTTCCCTTCAATCACTTTTTCCTAGAGTTGGCATCATAATATTTCCACCTTGAATGTTTTCCTGAACATTATTTTAACTTACACATTTTATTCATCATCAAAGTCCATAAAAATAATATCTTCAATGATTGTATAGTGCATTGTGAGAATTTATCATGATTTTAACATTTTTCTCATATTGGACATTCAATTTTAATTTTTTAGCCACTGGGGGACAAAACCCTGCAATTGACACCTTTATGCAAAGTCTTTGCATTTTAGAATCTTTCTTGCAAAGATTCTGTGGAAAAGAATTGGGAGTAAGGGGTGTAGACTGCCTTCCCTCCTTGTGAGAATGCATTTATAGTCAAATGAGTGGAACAAAGCCACTCCCAACACTGCTCAGGCCAGAGGCACTGAAAAGGGAGCAAAATAATACAAGGAATTGGAAAACAGGTAGACCAAAACATTAGAGAACAAAGGTGAAAAGAAGCCCAAGGTATTTCTCCTACTATAAAATGTCTCCTGAGGTCATCCCATACCCATACAAAAAGGGCCTTGATTTTGTTTTCTTCACACATCATCTCCTGTTTCTAATATCCAGGTCTTGGGCAAAAAAGTGTTACTGCTTTAATTCCACTATAACATTACAAGATAAAAATAAAAGGTTTCTGTTTGCTTTTAGGGTACATGCATTCTAAATTCATAAGAGAAATAACACAGAAGCAGTAAGAGAAACAGAGTCCACAGTCTAAGGAAGAGCTCCCTGATTCAAAGATTGGCCTCATCTCATACTATGTGACATAGACAAAATATTTATCTTCTCTGTGCCTTAATTTTCTCATCTATGAATATTTTCTGGAGAGTACTTAAGAATCATATTTGTTGTCATTATCATAAATGAAGTTTGAGCAGAGGCAAGCTAACCAATAAGCTGAATCCAACTGCTTTTCTTTATATTTTGACAATTTCATATGTCTATATGATGATATATTGAGGCCAACCTTTTCTATATGGGAAGAATATTGACAGAGAATAAATCAGGATAGTAGGGAAGCAATTTAATTTCTTATAATAGTACTAAAGTGTGATACAATTATATGTCTTGCAAGGTTGGACAAAGAACAATATAAATATAGTGAAATTTGACCTTACAAAGAATTTCTGGTACAGGGCATTAAAGTAAAGCCAATAAATGGAAAAAAATGATGGGATTATCTTGAACAGTCCAAGAAATTCATTCAGACATCAAACTAAGATGGTCCCCAAGTAAAAGCAATAAATACACGGCAGCCTTTTAGGGGTCAGTAACACATCACAACTCCACAACCAAGAAAACTTCTTTTTGGTATCATGTGTTTTATAGTACCAGCTTCATCTCAAAATGTCCAGGTGCTCAAGAGAGGCCTCTTACAATCTGGTACAGCATGTGAGAAGACAGCAGCCTGATAAAGAAATGCTACAGGCAAAGTCTGCATGAGAAATGGAGAGAAGGGGAAAAGGTTACTGTCACTATTATCTAGAAGAAGTATCTAAACTTCAGAGTAAAAAAAATAATTAGAAGGCTAGAAGAGAGTGTGCTTTCACATCATGCAGACCAGGCACCCTCGGAAAATACTGGTTGACAGGTAAGACACTATCGCTCAAACTAACTAAGCAATTGGAAAAAATTCCTCTTTCTGAATCTGGTTTACCATAGAGGCCCTGTAGTCCCTGACTCATCTGACAAGGGTGGTCTACGCAAGCTGAACAGTGACACGAACTCAGCAATTACTTGTCAGAAATTCCCCAGCTCTCTCATGGCAATTCTCTCCAGCCATCAGACTTCTTGAAAAATAAGAAATCAACTTGTAATGTGTGCTAATTCTGCAAACCATTGGTAGGACCTGTCTCTGGGTTGAGCCTCATTGTCATTGATACATGCATTGATACATGCATCAAACACTAGACGTCATTCCATGAGGAGATAATTCCCAATTTTTGAAGTATTTTTCTGCTCAGCTAGGTCTATCTCATTTGTCCTTTTTAATAAATTCAGCTATGAAAATCAGATTGCTCATGAATTTTTCAATTAAAAGCAAACACTTGGATCCACAAAACAGTGAGATGGAGGCATTACCCATTTCAGTGTTTGCCCATGAAGTTTGCACTGCCTCTCTCTGGTTGGTGGTCATGCACTTAAACATTATCCTAGGGCAGTTTTTGTTCTCCCCAACCCAAAATATTCATGTCCCTTTGCTATTTTTCCTCCTACATACTAAATAGTGAGCCAATCTAAATCGGATTTATTATAACAGAGGAGAGCATCTCTCCTTGGCTTCGACCAAGTTTATACTGGCTAATCAAGGACAGTAAATACAGAATTGCAATCCCACCCTGGCCGCTATCTTCAAGAGACGAGCACATCTGTCCTTCTGAGGTTCTGTCACCTGCCTTTGTCTTCTCCTAATGCTAACTCAGTTTTTGGAAATTTGTCAGTTAACTATCTTGACAGGTAATCTCTCTGCCTCCATCCCCAGAGATGTCATAGGAAATGATATTTGTGCATTTACTTCAATCTACCTCATTTTCTTTTAAAATTTTTATTTATCATTTTTATTTTATTTTTATGTGTATGAATGCATTGTCTCCATGTATGTAAGTGCACCTGTGTCTTGCAATGCCTATGGAAGTCACAAGTGGGCATCAAATCTGCTGGAACTGTAGTTACAGATGGTTATTAGGTGCCACGTGGAATGCTCCAATTGAACCTCTACAAGAGCAGTCAGTGCTCTTAACTACAGAGCCATCTCTGTAGCCCTTATCTCATTTTCTTAATTATAAACAAGTTTCAAATTCTGTGTCTTTGTCCAAGAAGAAAGAAGGAGGAGAAGGGGGAGGATGAGAAGGAGGAGGAGGAGAAGGAGGAGGAGGAGGAAGAGGAGGAAGAGAGGAAGGAGGAGGAAGAAGATGAAAATGCAGGAGAAGAGGAAGGGGAAGAAGCTAGAATATGCTAGAAGGTTACTGGGAGCTCTTAGATATATGAGATCATTCATGTTCCCAGCAACTATAATAGGCAGACATCAGAGAATCTCACTTTGAATATAAAGAAATAGAGACCCTGTAAGATAAATTCCTCAATGGACCTCAGCTAGCAAACTAAAGAGCCCCGGTCCCTGACTAAATTTGACTCATATTCAAAATAATGCCTCTTCCATCAGAAAACCATCTAACAATCTATGGAAAAAGTATTCTGTTCTGCAATGTCAAGCTCAATGTTAAGAAATATAGAAAATCTTCCTATAAGCCTTCATGCCACCTAAACCCAAACTTCACCAATACAGCAGTTTGAGAATTTTGTAATTATATTTGCAAACCGCATCCCCTACCCTGAATTGCCATATTTCATGCCTGTCACCACCCTCCTGTACATCCTATCCTTTATCATGCTGAAAAATTAATCTCATCATTTTTCCTTAGATCAAATACATTTGTTCAGACTTTCCCCATGCTTGGGGAAAAAAACTTGGCCACCTCTACTAATCCTTCAAGACCTGCTCAACCAGCAGCTGCAGGCAGGTCTCAGACATCTCAATCTGAATAGATGCCGTGTAAAATAACTATTATTCATTACCTACCTCTCTTTCTTCACTATAAATTAATTCAAGGTGATGTTAACTTTATGATTTTCTTCCTGATTCCTAGAAAATACTTGCCAGATAGTAATATTCTATTTTAGTCTGGTTTATCTTTTGAGTTATAAGGAAGAGGCCATAGAAAGAACCCCCAAAAAAATAAATAAATAACTGTTAGTCATTTATATGAAATAGCTATAAAAAGAAAGGACACAATGCTATAAAAAGTAGGTCTGCTTTAAAAAAACTATTAAGAACTTATGGATTTAGAAGACGTCATGCAAGTTAGGGCCCCTGAAGCTTTAACTTCAGTAGTTTCATGATCAACTAACCTTTGTGACATAAAGGAGCAAGCTGAATGTAACCCTCCCTGCTATCTGGTTTGGTTTGGGTCAGGACTTACAAGCCAGTGTGATGGTAAAGAGAGGGAACCCAAGGAAGATAAGGGATAAAGAGGAGCCCAGATAATTTTAAGGAAGAAATAACTTCCACGAAATGCTTAGGAAAGTGACTGACACAGTGTTTCACAAAGAAGACATTCAGTTGTTTCTTGTCCTTACAGATATTGGACTGCAGGTTACCTCATTAATCCCAGAACAGGTCTGAGTAAGCAGGAAAGCTGCATGCCAACTCTTCCTCTCTACAAGCGATCTCATGGCAGAGGTTCCCAGTACAATTAGGCAGCCTTCAACAGCTCCTGAACATGTGCATTATCTGGCACTCTGAATGTTTGGCCTTTGCATCCAGAGTCAGATCTGTCAACTGACTGGAGTTGGCTAACAAAAAATGACCACATCTCAAAGAAGTATCGGCAAAGTCTTCTAAAGCTGTCTAAAATGTGTTTCAAGGAATCAGAGAGCATGGTTACCAGCTTCTGCATGAAACTACATCCATCCTCAGAAAGGTCTGACTCTTGCTTCTGCAACATGGGCCCTGATTTCCTTTCTTCAGAGCCCCTGCCATGCCGTGCCCATCTTTCTGTCTGTCCATGGAGTTCCTAACTCTTCTTTAAAAACTCCTTATCCTCCCAAGAAAAGAAATAAAGCATGATTCAACTCTGTAATATGCATGTTCATATGATGAGCCTGTAAGAGCTAACAGCTAGAAACAGCAGCACTGGCCACATTCAGCATTTCTCAGCTGCAAAATGAGGTGTTTTGCCAAAAGAAGCCAAACGTTATGAGGCTACGATGTTTCTACAGAAACTTGAAATTTGGAAGATATATAGAGAATTATCTTTAGTGCTTTTGCCAACCGTTTCATTATTCTGGGAAAATAAATAACTACGCTTTCAGTGTCATCAGTGCAGAAATGTCCTCTGGAGCTTTAAACGAAGCTTTCCCAAAACGACAGAGTCACAAACTTCTAAAATTCACATTTATCATAATTTGTGTGAAAGTAAATATAGTATTAAGGACAACTGTCCTAGATTCACACATGCATACAAACGTATGTTCATATATGATAACAAATGTGCACATATGTTCATATATGTAAATACAAATATATGTACTTGTGTATATGTTATATATACATATATATATATATAAAACAATAAAAAGTGACATTTATAGCTTGGTATGACTGTGATAACGCATCAAACTAGGACAATGTAATTTTATTCAAACCCAAATGCATTCAGCACTTAAGTTTGCGGTGATAATACTGTTCTTAGCGAGTGCAGAGCATACTACAACTGAGCAAGCATCCCTAATGTGAAAAGCTAAATCCAAAATGTTCCAAAATGCAAAAATTCTCGAACTTTGGTATGATGGTATAAGTAGAAAAATCTTTTGTTTCATGCATGAAAATATTGTATAAGATTACCGTCAGGGTATGTGTAGAATGTATACATGGAACATAAGTGAATCTCATGTTTAGAATTCAGTCTCATCTCCAAGATAGTTCATTATATAGATAAGTATTTCAGGCTGGAGAAACATCAAAATCCAAAACCTTTTTACCCCATTTCACATAAGGGATGTTCAAGCTATAAATACATTCATTCCTTCCACTCTACCATGGCAGTCATGCAACAGGCATGCTCTTGGTAGAGCCAAAGATAGTAATAACCCCCCGCGCCCCCCCCCACACACACGCTGCTGAAGGATACTGTTCTTGCCATGGACCAGGAATGCCATTCTTCTCTTGGCCAAATGGAGTTTTCACATGGCTGTCTCCCTTTTCCACCACTGCATTTTGTGGATATGGAAGATGTGGGGAGAAGACAACATATGTATAAAATTCAAAAATTGCAAGACTACAGGAAGCATACCCAAAAATCAGATGGGGATGACTACATAGTATCTGGAGAGACGAATCAATAGGCATAAACACAGCTTCAACCTTTAAAATTAGGCCAAGTATGTTAGTTTGCATGTGTTCTAACAGTAACCCCCGCCCTCCAGCCCCAGTTCTGTAAGTCTATAAAAGGAGAACATTCTTTTATTTATCTCTATTTTAATCTGATTTTAAGCTCTCTAATGATCTTTAAAAAACCCACCCCCTGCAGGTATAAAACATCATACCCTCCACTAGCATGGGTTGTACAGTCGCCTAAACATGTGTGCTTTCCATCCGACATGCACTTCCCCCAGGCTGCAGATCTGGGTACTGAGAAAGATAAAGCTGTGGAGACTAGATTTTAAACCCAATGTGAACCCTGACTCTGGGCAAGGTTTGGAGAAGCTGAAGTTTTTGTCCATATAGTTCCCCCTCACTGCACAAGAAAGGCAAGGATTACTCCGTCCTAGTGTCAGGTTAAAAGTGACAGGACAGTTGAGAAAGCTTGTCTGGCACATGGCAGCCAATTGCCACTTTGCCACTCCGAGCCATACTTTTTCCTGAGCTCTGTTACTAAACTGGAATCTGTCTGACCTCTGATCTCACTGTCAGCCTTCCCAAAGGTGGTTGCTTCCCTTGAAGAGAGTAGTTGCCTTAGGAAGCTGTGCAGTTTCCTCTGGGACACAACTACTTGCTTGAGTGATCTTTGGGAGTCATTGGCAATGACATTCTAATCATTCTACTTTCTCTCATCCCTGCCTGTGTCATATTCACCACATCCTCATTTTAAATAGGGCACAGATTATATTTGGCAATGGTAATCTATATCTCCACCTCTCCTGACCATTAGAGATAAAACAATGACTATGATACTTATTATACGTAGTTACATTCAGTCTTTAAAAACCAAATGTCCTACAAATAGGAAATAATTATAACATATTCTAAAGAACTGGAATACTAAAATGGATAAAAGATGTTATTTGCTTTCTAAATTCTAGCCTTATTTTTAACTGCATTAAATTTTTAGAGAGCAGTAGATTCAGCTTCAGTTTTAAACTTTAACACCTGCCGACAAGGAATGACTGCATATTCAAAATGGGAATTTTTTTTCAATTTTCTCCAGATGTTCCCACAAATATTTGCTCTCATTTTGCTTCCAGAGATTGGCAAATATGGTCATTTTCAGATGCTTCACCAGGACTGAATGTAACAAAGGAAATACCTTGGCCTCTTCCTTTCCTGCTTCCAGTCCTAACTGCCCCTGTGGTTTTCAGGTGTTTGTATTGCTTCCTCTTCTGGCACATCTCTGACCCCATATGCAGTGGGTGCCTGGCATCTATGATGCTAGCAAAGGCCTGGAGCTGCTGCACCTATGTGTGCAGGGCTGCACATCTGGAGCCAGGCTAAATATGTCTTGAGCAACTTGGCAAAGACCTTCTGGAGATGGTATACTAAAGCAGTCTAGGAGTAACTCAAGATATAGAATTGTCTGCTTAACATCTAAGGAATGAGGGCCAGATGGAGAGACATGAGGATTTGCACATACTTTAAACTCACCAAGAATGTGCCCTGTCTACTTTCTCCACCCAAAATCTCACTGCTTACCCCAAAACAAAATTGCCCAAGTTCAAAGTGATTTCTGACAAGTTAGATGTTTTCAGGTTTGAAGCATCAAGAGGAATAAATTTTGTTAAGAGGCCTACTTCTCAGTATTAAAAACTACACTTACTATATTAACTGAAACTTAAATTAGACCTTTACCTTTATAATATAAACTGACTTCATTTGAGATTGAGTGGTTGGAATTTGAAGTAATATACATTCCTGTTTCTGTATCCAGACAATATGATTACACATCTCAACACTTAAAAATATGTTTTAGTCTGAAAAATGCAACCTCGGTATAATATACTGTCGACATTGAGAAAAGATAAAGACTCTAATAGGCTGCATGCTTTGATTTTATTGATTTGTTTTTAGATGTTTAGTCTTGCAGGATATCCTGCAGTTAAAATTAAATGTTGAAAAATTTGTATATTTGCAAAAATATAAAATTTGTTTGTTTGAAATAGGGACTCCCTTATTTTTTGACATCTCTAACATTTTAGCATTAATCAAAGATAATTTTCCCTGCCCCTCCAATTACCTCTCAAATTCAAATATGACACCTTTAATTTTTCAGTAGATCAGGCTCAAAATTTTGAAGTGTTTTCACTTACCTCAGAGCCAACACATGAGCAATGTATAAGTTATTTCTGCATCACCATGACCACAGTACCTGATAGAAAACAGCCTAAAGGAGGAAAGGTTTGTTTGGCTCATACTTTCAAAGAGCTTTGGTCACATCTTGGGCTGTGGACAATGGAATAGCTGCTTAGCTCATGGCTGCATAGATGTGTAGTGAAGGATGTTTGTATAGTCACAGAGGCCAAACATAATCTCCCAAGATCTGTCCTAGTCAGCCACTTCTGCTGACAGGGCCCCAGCTCCTAAAGGTTCAAAAGCCCACAATATACTGAAAAATAGCCATTCAAAATATGTTTCTGTAGGGGACAATTCATATTCTACAAGCAATTAGCTGGGTACACTGGAAATCAGCCCGTTTCTCAGCAGCAGTCACTGCTTTTGGCTGCATTATTACTGCTGGTCTTTTCCCACCTCTGCAGGAGGAGGAAAAGACCAGGAGCCTTCTAAACCTGTAGTCAGATCTTAACATGCCTTTGCTGAACCCTTCCAATGACTATTGCCCTCAATACAAATTTCCAAGGCTTTCACCATGACCTACAAAGTTCTTTTTCTCTTTTTTTAGATATATGTGTGTATTCATGAATGTGTAGACACATGGGGAGGGGCTACATATGCACATATGGGCATGCATGTGGAGGCAGAAGGACAACCTTGGCATTTTTTTCCCCAAGTATTCTCTACCTTTTTAAAAAAACGTATTTTATCATGTCATCTTTATATACCATTGCATAGAACTCCATTGTGTAAATGTACCACATTTCCATTATCTATTCATCAGTAGAGGGACAACTGGGTTGCTTCCAGGTCTTCGCTTTTGTGAAAATCACAACAATAAAATCATGGTTGTGCATGTGTCTCTGCAATAGGATGAATCCTTTGGGTATATACCCAGGAGAGGTATGACAGGGTTAAAATGGTAGGTCCATTTTTAGTTTTCTAAGAGTTCTCTATAGTGTTTTCTATAGGGGTTGAATGAGTTTGCATTCCCACCAGCGGGGAATGAGTGTTCCTCTTTCCCCACAATCTCCCCAGCATTTGGTATCATTTGTTTTCTTGATGATAGCCAGTCTTATTAGGGTAAAATGAAATCTTAAAGTGATTTTAATTTGCATTTTCTTAATTGTTAATGATGTCGAACATTTTTTAGGATTTTTTCAGCTATCTTTACTTTTTCTCTTGAGAAGACTTTGTTCAGATCTTTAGCCCATCTTTTAAGTGGGTCATTTGTTTTCTTGGTCCTTTATTTTTTGAGTAATTTATAGTCTCTGAATGTTAAACATCTATCAGATGTGTGACTGGTGAAGATGTCATCCCATTCTGTGGTTTTCTCTTCACTTCTTTGACTGTTTCTTTTGCTTTACAGAAGTTTTTGAGTTTAATGAGGTCCCACTTGTTGATCATTGACCTTATTTCCTGTGCAACTGCTGTCTAATTTAGAAAGACCTTTCCTACAGCTATATTTTGGAGGTTACTGCTAATGTTTTCTTCTAACATTTTCAGAGTTCCAGGTTTCACATTGAGGTCTTTGATCCATTTAGAATTGACATTATACATGGTTAAAGGTAGGGGTCTTTAGATTCATTCTTCTACAGGTAGTGATCAAGTTTTGCCAACACCATTTGCTGAAGATACTGCTTTTCCTCCATTGAGTCTCCTTGACCCCTTTGTCAAATATTAGGTGGCTGGAATTGTCTGTGCTCAAGTTTGGGTTTTCAATTTTGTTCCACTGATCTATGAGTCCATTTTTGTGCCCTTCCACTATATGGACTTATTTCCTTTTACATGCATTTCACTCTTCTGGGTCTTAAATTCAACCATTTAAGCAGAATAAAGAAAATTAGGCAATTCGATATAACAGAATACTCCATATGAAACAATAGTTATCTTCTTGCTATTGCTTCTCTAGTTACAATTTTATTCATTAATATGATCCAAGTGGATGAGGAATTATTGATGTCTGTGGTATATTTGTGAGTGTATATGCACAGCCACAATATACCACTCTATTTATCACGGTATCATCATATTATACAATACAGGGCCAAAGAATCATCTTTAGTATCTGGGAAAGATAAAAGGATAACCATGGTCAAAATTAAAGGTAGAGCTTGTTTCTAGCCAAGATTTAGGGTGTCTATGAACTTAGATATGGGACATGATAAAAAGGATTTAGTACATTCTCCCTAACCTTTTTCCTTCCTGTTCATCCTTCTAAGCTTTGTGGAGATGCTACATTTCATTGGATTTTCTTTGCATTCCAACATTGTGCTGAGTGGCCTTTCCTATGTAATTGCATAAGATCCTGTTCATTGTCATTACGTTATTTATATCATTCTGTAATTTCCCATATGGCTGTGCTCTCCACAGGATCAGCCCGTGGCTCTCCTCTTTGCTACTTCGTACTGAGTTCTGAGAGTTGGACCTGACTCTTGCTAGGATAATAAATTTTCTTAATGAATAGACAAATGAATGAATGTCTCCCTAGACAGGGTACTCAGCACTGCTGACCTGCCTATCATGACTCTCTTGGGTAAAATTATCTTCCATGTATTATAAAAATGTATCTTTATCTTGGTTAAATCACCCACAGAATCCCATTAAAATTGTGAAGTTAAATCACTCTTTACAATAATGTGAATCAGGCTGGGGACACAGCTGACTAGGGAAGCTCATGCCTAGGATCACACTGCACACGTTCACATGTGAGCATACCCACAAGCATAAACATAGGAGATGTGGAAAGCCTGGATGGGATAATGTTATCCATCTATCTATTCAATATTGAGCTTCTAATGCTTTAGGGAAATATTCCCTTAAAGTCTGCTATATGAAATCTGGTTCTCTGAGATTTAGTTTAATGTGAATCCAAGGATCTTTTTCTTTGGAATGTTGAAGTGCACAAGACTATTAAAGAATACGTCATTTACCAAGGAACTTGATTTTTAAGCCAAAATTTACCAGTACTCTGTATCCTAAGAACATTGTTCAGCATTATAGATATGTTAGCAACCTACTGGACTAGTCTTCTGTGAAACACGGTTCACCGAATACGGCTGTATGTCCACAGACAAACACAAGTGCTCATATAAGAAACTAATCACCTTACTGAATGGTAATTCTTGGGAGCATGACTGCGGTATTTAGGGGGCTCTGGGGCCTAGTGCCCTTCTTTGTAGTTCAAATGGAAGTGCTTGACTTCTGTTTCAAGACAATATGGATTCTTAAGTATCTGGAAGTATGCCATCATTTAATGTGCATATGATGCACTGCTGTGCTTATATTTATGTTTAAAATTAAGGTATTTTACAGGCAACTGTGAGGCTTTAGTCTCAAAGCATATATGGATTTTATTAAGTTAATAGAATTATCTATGCTGTTATATTAATTATCAAATTCTCCTTCCAGTTGTATGTGCATAAGTGTCTTTGTGTATGGGTCCGGGGGGGGGGTTGTTCTCTAAAGCTACTGTAACAAAGTATTATGAACTCAGTACTTAAACACTCATCCTTAGTTCTGGAAGTTCCAAGTTTAACATCAAGGTGTTCACAGGATCTTGGTCCCTACAGTTAGGGCAGAACACTCCCTGGTGTCTTCCACCCTTCCTGGTCACAACTGTCAATAAATCCCTGCTGTCCCCAGCTGAGAGCTGCATCACTATGTAGATCCCTACCTGTGTTGTCACATGGCATTTTCCTTGTACATGTGTCTCTGTGTCCATTTCTCTCCTTTTTCCAAAATACAGTTTATTGAGTTTTTGTTCATTTCATATAATAGATCTTAATCAACTTAAGAGCCTGCTCCCCCATCTGCACCCCACATAATACCACACAGACAGGATTTCACACATGTTATCATATATGTTAAGTCCTCTCTTCTCAAGAATTTGGACCCAGGTGTTCCTCGGTGCAAGTTCATCTACTACAGTCTAATGTGCCTATCTAGAGTCATTTCCATAAAGATCAACTCTTTCCCACCCAGCAGTAATCAGTTGTCAATAGTTCCCTGGGCTGCTGCCACTTTCCCCAGTTCTATACTGGGTTTTTTTTGATTGAGTCAGCAGGGGCCTTGTGCATGCTGCCACCATTGTTACAAGTTCATATGAGCAACTTTCTAAGGGACTGAAAGTCTCAGTTTCCTTATGTTCGTGCACCAACCCTGGCTCTTACAAACTTCTGCATCCTGTTTTAGGCAATGGGTGAAGTTTGATACAGGTGTCCTATCCAGAGACCCACACTCTGCAGTCTCTTATTCTTTAAAATTTGCCCAGTTGTGGTCTTCTGAATGCATCGCACTCTGCTGTATGAGGAAGCTTTCCTGGTGAGAGTTGAGTTAGTATTCTCCTTTTTTTAAAAAGTGGCAATCATAGTGTGTAAGAGTCCACTCCATGGAGCTGGAGAGATGGCTCAGTGGTTAACAGCACCAATGGCTCTTGCAGAGGACCCAGGTTTGATTCCCAGCATCCACATGGTGGCTAAGAACCATCTTTAATGCCAGTTCCAGGGGAATCTAACGCCCTCTTCTGACCTCTGTGGCATTGCAAGACATGGGTGCACCAATCTACATGCTGACAGTACACTCATATACATAAAAAAGAGTCCATTCCAATATGACCTCAGATTTCATCTTCAATGATTGTATTTTCAAATAAATTCACCTCTGAGGCATTATCTCTTAAAGCCTTGACATATCTCTCCTCAGGCAAAACTCAAGCCACAATTATGTGTGTGGTATGCATATGTGTGTCTGTGGGCAAATTACACCAACAGGCATGCAAAGCTTGTCTTCCCGATTTTATTAGAAGCTTTTCTGACTCCTATTACCATGAAATTATCTTCACTCTTTTATTTTTTTTACAAAGATGGACAATGCCAGATTCACAACCCCTGAAAAGTCTGAAAATTTGTCATGGCTGTTTGTCATGCTACAGGCCAGTTATTTGGCCTCCCAGGCCTTTCCTTCATGTCTGGTCTTTTCACAGGATATTGTCTCACCCTGGAGTTCATAAAGCAATGCTAATTTCCATTCTGACTAACGTATTCTTCATGGTCTAATATTTCTTTATAATTTATACTTCAGGCACCCCTCCATCATGAGCTAAATGTACTCTTTTCTTTCTGCTTATTTTGCTAAGCTGTTCTGAGCTGATTTTATTACTGTTTTGATGGCAGGAGCCTAACAGGGTGGCCTTCTTCAAAGCCAGGCTTTACTGACTTCTCCAGGTTCATAAATATTAATAATGTGTTTCTATGGCTCTGTGTGCTAAAACACTGTGGTGGAGTTTATATAAGAAAAGCATTTTATAATTTCACACAGACCTGGAATAGTAAGAAAATGGGGAGCATCATACAGAAATGTGAATACTGAGCACTGTTCACAAGGAACAGGAATTTCTCCCCTTCTGATAATTGCATTGCCAGTTGCATGAGAGTATCCTATTTTTCAATTTATACCTTGTTATTTACAGTTATCATGTATTTTAAAAACCAGTTACAAAAGAGAAGGAGTATTCACTATTGTGAATAGGAGAGTTGGGGGTTTATAGGGCAGACTTAGTATGAGATTTCTTCAATCTTTTGATGAGAATTCCAGTCAGAACAGAAAAACATGGGCATTGCTTTCTGAGAGACTCTGTGTGGCCAGGCTATCGTTCTTAACAAATGGATTGAATCTTCTTAGTAGCATCTCATAAAAAATTTAGTTAGCTATAAATGTTTAAGGCTGCTGCAGCTGAAATCATTTGCCTTGTGGGGAAAAATGAGGTGGTTTCATGTTAAGTGTTGTTTCTTCTTCTCCTTATTCTTTCATACTTTAGATTATGCAAGTTCTCTATGCCACTAAAGTATCTAAATGAGGAAACCAAACCCCTATAAGACTGAAGAGAGGACAACTTGACAGGCATTTTTAAGTGAATAAACAGCCCATACTGCCATAGTTTTTTTTGTTTTGTTTTTGTTGTTGTTTGTTTATTGGGGGGAGGGAGATTTTGGTTTTTGTTTGTTTACTTTGTTTGGAGATTTTCAATTTTATTTTTGTTTTGAGACAGGGTCTCCCTGTTGCCCCAGCTGGCCTGGAGCTCACTATATAGAGCAGGCTGGCCTTGATCTCACAGAGATCCACCTACCTGCCTCTGTCTCCCAAGTGCTGTGATTAAAGGTGTGCTCTTTTTTTCATAATGTTAATTTTGATTTCTAAATTTTATCCTATTTTAGCTTGGTGTGGTGGCACATGCTTTTAATCCTAGCACTCCAGAGGCAGATCTTTGTGAGTTAAAGCCCAGCCTGGTCTACAGAGTGAGTTCCAAGACAGCTGGGGCTATAGGGAGGTCCTGTCTCGAAAAGACCAAAAAAAAAAAAGTTTTAAAAATTATCCTATTTTATATTATTAATTTTATTTGTAGCAGATAGGATCTTGTTTTCACTCTCTAAAGGGATTTATCAGGTAAGTCTTCAGTTGCCTTGTGTTACTAATAAGTAAAGAAATATCATGGTTGAACCTCAGGGCAAAGCTGACAGTAATATTCAGTGATGTTTGGTATAATTTTCACTATTTTAAACAGGAAATCATAGGCGAGAGAAAAGAAAAATTCCATTACTGCTAAAAATTTGGAAGAGAGAGAAAAGGAGAGAGAGAGAGAGAGAGAGAGAGAGAGAGAGAGAGAGAGAGAATGTGCCAAATAGCAGAGGGAGCTAAGCAAAGGGAAGGACTGTAGATGAGGCCCAAGAAATGAAGCTGAAGTCTTGAAAGTCAAGACAAGAACCCAGGATGCTAGTCAGAGGGAGAACTATTTTGAGAAATAAATAATTTTAAAATTCCTGGGCTATTTGGGAGGGGGGATGGTGATGTGGGGGCAAGGACAGAAAAGGGAAAACCAGGTAGGAAGCTACTGTAGAAATTCAGCACTAATTAGAGCTCTGGCAGCAGCAATGCAGGGCTGCGAATGGTCAGCTTCCACCTGACTATGGAGGGTGAGAAAGAGGTATGGGGTTGACCTCAAGGGTTCGGCTTGAGCATCCAGAAAGCAACTTTCCCTTTGTGATGGTGAGCATCTTGGAGAAGGACTGGAGTCGGATTTATTCCCAACAGTTCTTTCTATTGCTTACTGTTCTTCTCTATATATGTTTCCCTACTGTTTCTAGAAAGTGCTGGGCATGTACCCAACTCTCGGATTTTTCACATGCTTTTCATTGTTCCAGGAGAGTTCTAGCCTGAGGTATCTACTCATAAAACTGTCTAAACTTTACAAGATTATTCTCAGAGGTCATTTTCTCAGAGAGGGAACCTCTGGCTGTGCTGGAAATCACATTCCCCAACACTACAGCATCTGCAGAAATGCGTTATCTCTCTTGCCTTTAAAAAAATTTACCAAAAGCTAATCTGTAAGTGAATCATATTTTCAACTTGCTGAACATAATCTAAAACTCCTTACTGCATTTTTCAGAGTTCTTTGCCAGTTTTATTTTTTGTTGTATCTGCAACACTCTGTCTTTACTGCTAGGCACAGAAAGAAAATATTTTTTTTTTAATTTTATTTATTTCGGTATGTGTATCAATGTACTGTCTGCATGCAGGTTTGTGCACTCGTGTCGTGCAATGCCGTGGAGGTCAGAAGAGGGTCTCGGATTCCCCTGGAACTGGAGTTCTCCTGGAATTGGAGTTTCAGACGGCTCTCAGCCGCCATGTGGGTGCTGGGGATCGAACCCGGGTCCTCTGTAAGAGCGGTCGGCGCTCTTAACCGCTAGGCCATCTCTCCAGCCCCAAGAAAATATTTTTATGAAGTCAAAGTAAGACATGAAATCATAAACAAGTAAAAAATGTATAGACAACTGTTTTAAGGTATCTTTCTGAAAATAATTATGAGTTCTATAGAAAATATTATATTACTTTTCCTTTAATATCCAATTAGGGTCTCCTAATTGGAGTACTCAGATTTCTATGATGATCAATTAATAAAGAGGAAAGCTTTCCTTTGCTCACAATTTTATGGCTGTCAGTATCTGAAAAGGAATCATTCCTTTGGAGCTCTGATAGCAAGTCCATGATGATGGAAGTATACGAAGAAGAAAGCACATTCACCTCATGAAGGCCAGAAAGAACTAACAACACAAACCCTAACCACAAGAGGAAGTGATGTGAATGTCCCTAGATTCAACCCCAGCAAGGAGAAAAGCCTAGGGGATTGAGAACAGCCTCTTTTTTAAGCAAAAGTAGAATGAGGTTTTGTGTTAAATAATTGATATGGCAAGGTACTGCCCAACCACAACAGACAAGAACTGGAGAAAGCATAGTTTCCCCTCTAACTGCCTTAGCTAACTCACATCAAGAACAGGTCACTGGTTCAAGTAGAAAAATTACAAATCCTTGACAGTCCTAGGGAAAACAATAAGTATTTTTATTGACATACAATATGCATTTTTATCTCTTCTCTGGGTTAAGAAGAACAGGAAAGAGGGAAAGAGGAACTAAAATTTACTGAGCATCTATAGTACCCCGAATGGATGAGAATACCTTATTCACTCTTCACAGCACTGCCATGTTCAAGGAGAGATAGATGATAGATGATAGATAGATAGATAGATAGATAGATAGATAGATAGATAGATAGATAGATAGATGATACAGATAGATAGATAGATAGATAGATAGATAGATAGATAGATAGATAGATAGATAGATAGATAGATAGATAGATAGATAGATAAATAGATAGATAGGTGTCTGCACATGTATAGCTAGAGGCTATATTACAAAAAACACAGTGCTAGGCAAGGGAAACCTCCATCTAAGTTGTTGGTCAGGGTAGTTCAAGAGACTCACAAAATAACACAGGCGATTTCCCCAGTCCTTGATTGCCTCCCAGGACTTGAAGTTAAGTCTCTATTGGTAAAGAAAGGACATACTTTGTACACAGGCCTTAAGCAACAGAGCTGGAACTGATCTGAAAGTTTCCTTCCTGAAGATTAGCCCCCATAGTGTTAGAGGATACTAGGCAAGCTGGCAAGGGAGAAAACCAATCGACAGTCCTACCCAGCTTTAAAGCCCAATAAAGACAACAATGACTGCCCCAGAAAACTACCTCTACTGGCAGAGTAGTGTCACTCTTATCTTAGGATTAATCAGCAGCCATATAACTGGACTTAGGGCCTGCTCAAAGGGAGGGAACTCATGTGTGGTGTTAATAATAGCAAAATCTATATATACACTAGAGATGGTATAGACCCAAGAGAAGCCTACTTTAGTGACAACCCTAGACCAAAGTAATTGCTTACAATATTCTAAATTCATGTCGTACATTTACAGACAAGGTTACCTCTCATCACTCACAAAAAAGCCTCTTTATGCAACAGAGACTATTACAGAGTTCTACAACTGGTCAAATGCAAAACATAACTGTCTGTGAGGTGCACAGCCCTAAGTGACATATCTACAATGCAACCTCTATAGCTAAGGCTCAGAGAACATAGTGGAATAGGAGAAAGAGATAATATTAATGCATATCTCAACTCTCACCAGCAAAACTTCCACATGCAACTGATAGTGATTAACAAAGAAAGCAATATTTGGCCTAAATTTAGAGAATAAGAGACTGCAGAGTACTTGTCCCTGAGTAGAATACCTGTATCAAACTTCTGCTACCCAGGGCTCAGGGACCATTTTAGAAGAAGGAGGCAGGAATACTGGAAGAGCTAGGGATGGTAAACAACCACAAGGTAACAGTTTTCCAGGAAACTGGCACATTTCTCATATGAACTTGCAGCAGTGGTGACAGCAGGCACAAGACCCGTGTAGGCTCAACCAGGCAAAAGTGAGGAAATGGGTAAAAACATCCAACTTTAGCTGAGGAACTACTGGCAACCAAAGGCTACTGGGAAAGGAGAGTTGTTTTGTCAGGGAGTGATCCTAAATAGATTGATCAGGTTCCAGTAGATGAATTCACCTCAGGGGACATTTGACGGCACAAAGTTGATTCAATAGGCCTTAACATATATGACTAAATGCATAAAGTTTAGTGGAGTGGCTCTGTGGGCATACAGATAGAGGAGGTTGTCTACATATGATCAAAATGTAATTGCATGAAAAAAATTCAATGTGAAAACAAATGCAACAGTGGATGAGAATTCCGCTTTCCTCACAGCCTCTCCAGCATTTGGTATTTTGTTTTCTTGATCCTAGCCAGTCTTATCAGAGTAACATGATATATTAAAGTGGTTTTAATTTGCAAAGGGGAACACTCACCCACTGCTGGTGGGCATGTAAAATTGTACAACCACTATGGAAAGCAGTGTGGAGAACCCTTAAAAGTCTCAAAATGAGCCTATCACCTGACCCAGTCATACCACTGCTGGGTATACAACCACAAGACTCATCCTATTGCAGAGATACATGCACATCTATGTTTATTGAAGCTCTCTTCACTCTTCATGATAGCAAAGAGCTGGAAGCAACCCAAGTGAATGGATCAACCAATGAATGGATAAAGAAAACGTGGTACATCTATCTACACAATGGAGTTCTATGCAGCGGTAAAGAAAGATGATACCATGAACTTTGCAGGTAAATGGATGGAACTAGAAGCTATTATGCTAAGTGAAGTAACACAGTTCCAGAAAAACAAACAATGAATGGTATTCCACATTTGTCGATGCTAGTACCAAATCCCTAGTTGTAAGGCAAACTGAGCAACGTTAATGTTATATTTCTTTTAACCTGAAAGCAACTGTGCAGTTATAATGTCTTAACGGGCTCTAGAATTAACCTACCACTTATTTTCAGACTTTGTAATTTTGGTAGACAGGTGGAGGGCATGTATGCATATTTTAGAGTAATATAAAAATAAAGGGGAAATGTGAATTCCTAAGCATGATTTGGAATTAACATACAGTTTATTTTCAGGCATCATAACTTGGGTATATGTGTAACATATATATGCATATATATGCATATATGCAAACTATATGCATATTTTGGAGCAATACAAATTGGAGGGAACAACGCCAAAAGGACTGAGACAAAGAACTGACTGAAACAGTAAATTTCTGCCCCAAACAATAAACCTCTGCATAGAAAAACTTTTAAAAGACTGCAAAAAAGATGCAAGACATGTATGGCAGAATTCATGAACTCAGGTGGGGTGGGGGGCATGGAAAAGGGAATGAGTCTAAATTGGACTGAGAAATGTATGAAATGCACAAAACTTCAATAAAAATATTAAAAAATAAATACAACTTATGTGATACAGAAAAATGTCTAAAAATACAGCAGATACTGTCGATGGTCTCACTTGAAGGAGTTGATTTCTGGACATTTCACTTGTTTTTATTTAGGGGAAACTGAAATTTGACCTAACTGCTTTTCTCTTAGAATCAAAACATTTACAATTGTGGCCCTCCCTCAACCAATGATCAGAACCACAAATATTCTTCATAATAATTTCACTCCTAAAAGCTTCATCACTTTCCAAACCTTACATTCTGTTTTTCTTAATTTCTTTATTTATGTTATTCTCTTACATGCTACTTCTTCAGATAAATTTGTCTTAGATTTGCACAAAAAAAGGTGGAGCTTACATAAGTTCTAGGAAAATTTTAAAAGAGAGCTTTTTCTGAGCTTTTTTCCTCAATGACAAGAGGAAAGTGTTAGAAAATCCCAATGTTTTCAAAGCTCTCTGTTCTCAGCAAAAGCTCATTTCTGCTCAGTGGAATCTGAGAGGAAAATCTGACTATGGATAATCTTTAAATAATCACCAATCATTTTCCAATGGTAAATTTATGGCACTTTGTCGCATATCATTATGTTCATCTTTTTCCAAATTACACCTTCATCTGTAGTTGCCAAGGCCAGTAATACCTAATGTCAGCATGTCTCATAATATTAATTCCAAAAGAAGAAAATGCAGTGTTCTCACCTTTAACACAACCGTCTTGCAATGTAGTGCACAATGGCAAAAGAACTTTGTTTTCACATATTCCAGTTCTTGTTTTTTACCCCAGAATTCTATCATAGTTTCTCCAACGTTGCTTAAAAGAGACTATTGATAGCAAACTGATTGAACATCATTGGCTACATGAATCTCTTTGCATAAATAAGTATACATATACAAAATATTCTCCTTTTAAAATGAAAATGGTGTTAGCTCAAAACTAAAAGCACATGCCAAATCATCCTGAAAGCCTCTTCTAATTCAATGAAACTATATAGACTGAAGATAAAATGATCATCATCTCTGGTATTTCTCTTTTCTCAGAAAGATATTCTAAGACCTTGAAGTACATGAAGATTTTTGAATAACATGCTTTATTTGACCATGGTGTTTTATGAAATAAGGATCATAAGTAAAAGTCAGTCAGGGGACATCATGGAAAATCAGTATAGGAGGCACATGGGTTTTACCTTTAACATTTTGTGTAGCTTTATGAGCAACCCTAAAGTCAGAGATTTGTAAAAGTTTTAACTCCTGAGACTAAATCTGAATCCAACATGTAGTACACATAGCATATGGGAGTGGAGTAGTCTGAGCTAGCAGCAGGAACTTTTTCTTCACCCAGCTTTCACACAGTAATACAGATACATCATTTTGTTGTTTCTATTTGTTTTTCTGCTCGTATCACTCTGCAGAAACATTCCTTGAAAACCCCCAGTATTTGAGAAAAAAAAAACATGAAAATAAATATGTGATCAAAGATATTATTTTATGTCATCAATAATTACCAAACATACAGATTCCTTAAAGAGGCTAAAAGAATAAAAGAGTTGTGTACCTCGTGTGTTATATTTTGAGACTTTTTATAAAGGAAAATGTGTGATATAACTGGCAATAGAGGGTACAGAATCTATCTATTAATTTGAATAAGTAAGGAAAAGTATTTGCATCTACCCATTGTATAACATGAAGTTTTATTTATTCATGTGTCTGATTATAGAAGAATAGAATATTTCATTTTTACGGATTGTGGTTATCTTCTCACAGTATAGTTAAGAAATTAGAGAAGACCTTTAAAGGTAGGAACTCGGCAAGGCTGCCCCCTATCACGACTCCTCTTCAATATAGTGCTTGAAACACTTGCTAGAGAAATAAGGCAAGAAAAGGAAATTAAAGGAGTACTAATTAGAAAAGAGGAAGTCAAGCTATCCCTATTTGCTGATGATATGATTGTTTACTTAAGGGATGCTAAAAACTCACACTGGAAAACTCCTAGAAACGATTAACAGCTTCAGCAAAGTGGCAGGATACAAAATTAACCTAAAAAAAATCAATGGCCTTTCTTAACACCAAGAAGACCTGAAAATGGTGGCAATCATTTCTAATACCAGCACTCAGGGGGCTGAGGCAGGAACATTCAGGATCAGCCTGAGAACATGGTAATACCCAGTCTCAAAGTATATATAAAGAGGAAAGAGGAAGGGCAGAAGGAGGGAGGGAGGGAGAGAGGGAGAGAGGGAGAGAAGGAGAGAAGGAGAGAAGGAGAGAAGGAGGGAGGGAGGGAAGGAGGGAGGGGGGGCGAAACGCAGAATTTCGTCCCCGGTATCCCTATAGTACTCCTAACCAGCCTCTACCTCCCACTTGGCATTATGTAATTTTCAAACTCTATGTCCCAAAACATGATTCAAGACATTAGTAGTTTAACTTTTGCAATATTATGTAATTAAATAGTGTGGTGGAACACACTTTTAACCTAGCACTCAGGAGCCAGAGATGGTTGGATCTCTGTAAGTCTGAGCCCAGCCTGGGGCTACATAGCAATGTTCAGGCGTGTGCCCAAGCTATGTATAATTAAAGTCTTGTCTTTAAAAAAAAATTATTAATGATTTCATGGCCCCTGAGCAACTATCACCTAAGCGAGCCCTTAGAGGCAGGCCAGCATCACTCGTTGAGTTTCGCAGGCCAGCCTCGGGTCTAATAGGCAAGTTCCAGTCCCAAGCGCTGAGACTAAACCTATGGAGAACGTTCTCAAATCAAGGACGAATACCCAACAATTTACTATATATATATCATAACTACAACAGTATATTATATATATATTTATTATATATCCGTATATATGTATATATACATATGTGTATATATACATATGTGTGTATATATATATATATATATGCATTCCCAGACCTTGTGCTACATATATCTTAGTCAAAATATTTTAAAGCATATAAAATTGCTTAAGTTTCCAAGGTTATATGCCAAATGTTTGCCTTAAAAATTTTCTGTTGATATTAAAATACCAGCTGATTTTTTTGCTCCTAGTATGCTTCAGCAACTCCAGATTATTTGCTGACACATTGTTGGCATATTTTTTACATATAAAACTCATATGTGTGAATACATAACTATGTATCTCACATATATATATATATATATTTTTTTTTATATATTAGATCATATCTAATCTAACACTTCTCCAGTAATACTTTCTTTTGGTAGCTTTCACCCAGTACTTGGTATTTCAATCTCTCTACTTGGTCAGGCAAATATCTGTTAGTAGGTGATTACAAAGTAGAAGTGTACTTTTTCATTTGTAAAAATCAAACATTATATTTTTTTGTTCAGGCAAAAAATTCACTAGACCTCATTAGAAAAGGAATTTACAGCCAAGTATGGTGGTTCACGTCTTTAATTCCAGCACTCAGGAGGCAGAGGCGGGCAGATCTCTGTGAGTTCAAGGCGAGCCTGGTCTACAGAGTGAGTTTAGCCTGGGACTAAAAGGGAGACCCTGTCTCAAAAATGCCAAAAAAAGAAAAGAAAAGGAATTTACCTTGGATATAGACAGTGGAAACTGCATTAAGAACTGAAGCAAATACAACACCCAAAGCTTATTTCAGACTTTGTTCCTGTTATCTTTACATGAAAAGGGAATAAAATTGGGGTGAACATTAGAATTTCAAGTTGAGGATTTACCTTATTGTTTTAATGGTATTTTTCTTTTCTTTTTTTCTTCCTTTCTTCCTCTTCTTTCTCTGACTCAGGGTCTCATGTGTACCTGGCTGGCCTTGAACTCACGATGTAGCCAAAGATGACGAGGAGTGCTGGCATTGCAGGCATGCACGCTCAATCCTGCTTCACATGGTGTTCTGCAAGTCCAGGGCTCTGTGCATGTTTGGCAAACACTCCATCAATTTAGCTCTCATTCTTTCTTAAAAGTCAAAATTACTCCAATAATATTAACCACTTTTACAACAAGACATCTTCCAAACTCATCTTTGTGGCGGAATTCTCTACATCCCAAAGATAATAACCATATAAACCTAATGCCATTGTCCTAAGGCCCAAGGCAAAATTTTTAAAACTGGAAAAATTCTTTTTAAAGTAAACTTATTTAGCCAAAAGTTGCAAAAAAATTTAAAATAGGCACTTTTTTTCCCTTTGGCTGTTTTCATTTCAATGAGCTTTTCATTTTCAATCTTTCTTTCTCTAATATAAAGAGAATGTGTCAGGAATATAACTAGCAAGCAAATGAAAAGAAAGATGAGAATGTTGTAATTGAAAGCAAAAGTCTGTTCTCCAAGGGTCAGTCTGCTGTGCCTGGAAAAGTGCTGAGATCTCAAAACTTTAAAACATTTGTTTTTTGAACAGGAATGCTGACACCATTTATCTGTACCAATTCAAATCTGCCAGCTGTGTGTTCGATGTGCTGCTTTCGCTACTTGACACTGTCCCCAACTCCAAGACCAGCAAACAACCCAGACGATCAGCCTTCCTGCTGTGAGTATTCTCATACCTTAGCATCACCTGAGAAGCATGGAAAGACCTTACCATCAATCATGAACATGGCTAGACAATGCAGTCCCAGACACCATCACAAGCCTATTGCCTGGAAAAAGGCTTTCAAACTGAGGACATTTTGACAAATCCTCATGTTTTTATGTAGCCTTCAAGTTAGGAGTGGATTTTACATTTTGGAATGCTTTGGAAAGATCATAAGAAAACGCTTTTTGCATACACTTTTACCATTTAATAAAAATAAAAAAATTTGCATACTAGCAAGCGGGTGTGCTTATTTCCATTTACATAGAGAATTAAGTCTTGGCTTAATTCTGCAACACGCAGACCATCTTTGATGTTTTCCAAAGTATACTGATACTGTGACTTTATAAGCATTAATGCTGAAAAACACCACTCTGTATGTTTAGGGCCCTTTCAGAAGTTGTTAAAATTTCTGTTCTAATCTGAAGCCAAAATATACTTCATGATTTTTCTAATGAAACTCAAGTCAGGAATTCAAACAGCATTTTTAAAAGTCAAACATTCTATGTTGGGCATGGTAACACACAGTTATAATCCTGGCACTAAGAAGGTGGAAGCAGGTAGAACAAGAATTCAAGGCACATCTCAACTACACAATGAGTTTGAGGGTGCTCTGGGCTACATCAGACAGTGACTCAAAACAAAACAAACAAACAACAACAACAATAATAGTAATAAAGTGTTCTAATAAAATACAAGGCAAAATATAGTCATGTCATATTTACAATGCCAAGAATGACAAGAGGAAGTATTGTCTTATTTTTCCATATTTAGACAGCTATTGCTACATGAGCAGAAAATTCTGTGCAGTTAAAGACTGCAATGAATAGCATACAATAGTTTCAAATCTGACCTGAAGTGTTTCAGGAGATGTATCTTGTCCTTGAATAGTCTGACTACCCGCATTGTACAAAGAGTGCTGTAGGCCAGAACCAAGGTTGTAGTGAAGTCCCATGATGCAACACCTCAGATGCATTATGCATTTGATTTTTAATTCATTTGCATATGTGTATTTTACTTTTATTATTTTTTTTTTTTGGTGTGTTTGAGACAGGGTCTCCCTGTAGCCCCAGCTGTCCTGGAACTCACTCTGTAGACCAGGCTGGCCTTGAACTCACAGAGATCTGCCTCCCAACTTGCGGCATCCACCTGCGCGTCTGTCACACCCACTCTAGTGTCGCTTGTGTAAAGTAATATGAGAAATCATATTCAAAACAGGCGGGGGAGATGTGTCCTGCGGGACTGGACCCCCTGGAGGTCCCTGGCAAAATACCCGGCTAAGATCACCCCGAGATTGAGATGTTTTTTTAGGATATTACGTTTTTTTGGTGTGGACTTAGCATAACACTGAGCACATAAAGATCTTTTTTTAAAGCCAGTTTATAGATACAAAATAAACCTTTTAAATATGTCAAGAACTGGCAAATTAAAATGTCTCTCTTGGGCACAGGGCTTTTTTTTGGCAGTAAGAATTTTTTACAGATCCAAAGTAAAAAACAGACCTTTTTCCTTAACAAACAATGTAATGTAGGCTGTTAATGTATATGGCAAGGTTAAAACTTGCTTTAGATCAAGAAAACAAAATAATTACATGACAGTAATGTTTTTGTCTTACATGAATGTCTTTAAAGAAAACAGATTCCAGTGGTAAAAATGTATGATAAAAAGACATCTCTTTATTTAAGTTAAAACAAAAATTTTTCTTAAACCTAAAAATAAAAATTTTTTTTTTCTGGTCCCAGACAAAGAAGTAGATAAGACATTTTTTTTGTTAAAGCCTGGATTTTAACACTTTCCAGTAAAACAAGCCAGAGACTAAGTCTCCTTACACCAGTCACTTATCTGACAAAAAACAAAGCTGTTAGCTGGAAACAAACAGTGGGACAGCTCTTGGTTCTCAGTAAAAATTTAAACCTTAGATTAACAGTCAGAGTTAAAAAACTAATAGCTAACTTAGGATACTATAGAAATAAGGTTTTTACTTTAATAGAAACTTAAAAGTAACTATTAACTTTAGGATGTATTTATTCTAGCCTTAAAATGGAGACATAGGACCAATATTTGCTTTTAAAGAACTTTGTAGTTATTACTTTGTGAGCTATGACTTTTTAATTATGACTTGTCTTTTTAGATGTTATTTTTTTAGTAAAGGTTGTCTTAAGTTTTCTACATTTTACTTTAAAAAAAGTTTATTTTTTAACCAAACTTTGTGATGTTTTAGTTTTTTGTTTTGTGTGTTTTAAGTTTTTTGGTTAATGTGTAAATCTTGACTTTTTTATCTACCTATGTAATTGTGAAGCTTTGTCAAAATTCTTTGTTTTGCCCTCTCCCAAAGATTACTATATAATTACTGTCCCTGTTCGGGCGCCAACTGTTACCGACCGTTCCGACGGAGCTGCGTCTTAAAAACAAAAAACCGGGAACTGCGGCATCCACCTGCGCGTCTGCCACACCCACTCCAGTGTCGCTTGTGTAAAGTAATATGAGAAATCATATTCAAAACAGGCGGGGGAGATGTGCCCTGCAGGACTGGACCCCCTGGAGGTCCCTGGCAAAATACCCGGCTAAGATCACCCCGAGATTGAGATGCTTTCCTAGGATATTACGTTTTTCTGGTGTTGGACTTAGCATAACACTGAGCACATAAAGATCTTTTCTTAAAGCCAGCTTATAGATACAAAATAAACCTTTTAAATATGTCAAGAACTGGCAAATTAAAATGCCTCTCTTGGGCACAGGGCTTTTTCCTGGCAGCAAGAATTTTCTACAGATCCAAAGTAAAAAACAGACCTTTCTCCTTAACAAACAATGTAATGTAGGCTGTTAATGTATATGGCAAGATTAAAACTTGCTTCAGATCAAGAAAACAAAATAATTACATGACAGTAATGTTCTTGCCTTACATGAATGTCCTTAAAGAAAACAGATTCCAGTGGTAAAAATGTATGATAAAAAGACATCTCTTCATTTAAGTTAAAACAAAAATTCCCCTTAAACCTAAAAATAAAAAAATGTCTTTTTCCTCTGGTCCCAGACAAAGAAGTAGATAAGACATTCCTCTTGTTAAAGCCTGGATTCTAACACTCCCCAGTAAAACAAGCCAGAGACTAAGTCTCCTTACACCAGCCACTTATCTGACAAAAAACAAAGCTGTTAGCTGGAAACAAACAGTGGGACAGCTCTTGGTTCTCAGTAAAAATTTAAACCTTAGATTAACAGTCAGAGTTAAAAAACTAATAGCTAACTTAGGATACTATAGAAATAAGGTTTTTACTTCAATAGAAACTTAAAAGCAACTATTAACTTTAGCATGTATTTACTCTAGCCTCAAAATGGAGACATAGGACCAATATCTGCTTCTAAAGAACTTTGTAGTTATTACTCTGTGAGCTATGACTTTTCAATTATGACTTGTCTTCTTAGATGTTATTTCCTCAGTAAAGGTTGTCTTAAGATTTCTACATTTTACTTCAAAAAAAGTTTATTTCCTAACCAAACTTTGTGATGTTTTAGTTTCCTGCTCTGTGTGCTCTAAGCTTTTCGGTTAATGTGTAAATCTTGACTTTTTTACCTACCTATGTAATTGTTAAGCTTTGCCAAAATCCTTTGTTCTGCCCTCTCCCAAAGATCACTATATAATCACTGCCCCTGTTCAATAAAGCTGCTGTAGATTTGGAAACTTCTCTTAGTTTCTCATTTCTGCACGCCATTAAAGCTTCACTGTGTTTTTCCTGCCAAAAGGACTCTGCAAAAATCCACGACTCCCCAAGGAGAGCTAGCCGGTAGCAGGCAGCCGGAACGGTCGGTAACACCAACTGCTGGGATCAAAGGTGTGCACCACTGTGTTGTTTTTATTTTTATTTTTTGGTGTGTTTGAGACACGGTCTCCCTGCAGCCCCAGCTATCTTGGAACTCTCTATGTAGACCAGGCTGACCTTGAACTCACAGAGATCCACCTGCCTCTGCCTCTGCCTCTGCCTCCAGAGTGCTGCGCCACCATGCCAGGTTTAATTTTTTTTTTCCACCATTTCATTTGTGTGTGTGCGTGTGTGTGTGTGTGTGTGTGTATGTATGTGTCTGTGTCTATGTGTGTGTCTGTGTCTATATTGCGTCTGTATGTATGTGTGCTGCAGAGAGTGTGTGGAGGTCAGGGGACAATTTGCAGGAGTCTAGTCTCTGCTTCCACCATGTGGGTCTAGGGTATCAAACTCAGGTTGTCATGCTTGGTGGCATGTGCCTTTGCCCATGTATCCATCTCTCAAGCTACTGGTTGAATGTTTAGAAACCTTTTATTATTGTCATCTTTTCAGTTGTAAAGCAGGACCTACAGCTTGTGATTGCAAGATGTTTTGATATGTACCTATCCTGAAGTCAAATTAGGTGGAAGATATTGTAAAATAAAAAAACAAACAAAAAAAGAAAACATCTTCACAAGGTCATGCAACCAGTATGAAGTGTAGTTACTCGTGTTCTCCACCTTGTCAAAGAGCATCTCTAGAAATAAGTGGTATAATCTTTCATAATACTAATTAGTATTGGGGTTGTAAAAATGTTGTCATCCTTTCATTCCTCAATACCATAATCAAAAGTAATTTGCTTAAAAATCAGGCACTTAAGAGGATTTTAGTTTGTGAAAGGCCAAGGATCAAACTCTTGAAAACCATGTTCTGCCTGACAGTATTAACTAACAGATTCACCACTCAGGAGAAGCAACAATTTCTCTCTCCAGTTCCTTACACGCCAACCAGTGGAAAGGAATCTTGAATGCCACATATTCCTTTCTCTTGGACTCCTTAATATTTTTGTGAAGAAACTGCAGTTCATACTGAAAAATTAAAAGTCTTATGAAAAGTAGTTAATACAGTAATTTTGTCTATTTCTTTTGAATGTACTATTTCCTCAGATGATAGATACTATTCAAAGACAGAAAGAGTTTTGTCTCTTCCTCAAGGTTTCTCTACATTTTGTACATGAATAGCTACAGGATTTGTATTTTTAGCTTTTATACTTCTTTTCTACTTATGTACAGATACATTTAGATACCAAGCTAATGTATAATATAAAAGCTTGACTATTATATATGCACTCATTAACAGTTCATTTATAAAAGATAAAGTCCAACCAAATACTGAGTCTAGGAACAGCAAGACATTTCCCTTGCTTGGCCAATAACAATGTGGCTTTGGGAGCATCCTCAATCTTCTCTAAGTGTGATTCCTCAGGTATATAAAAGCGCTTACGTTTCCTCTAAGGCCTATGGGTGTTACCTCCATTTCTGAACATTTGTGCAATGTTCCTTTAATTCAAGTAAGTCTCTGTTTCTGCATTTATAACATAAAGATAAGACCTACAACCTAGAGTACTAACTAAAGTGAGAAAATGCATTGAAAGGACACGTATATTAGCTTTTTATTACTAAAATTAAATAAATGAATCAATTAGCATCTAAGGAGAAAGATGATTATTTGGTTCATAGCATTTAGATGTTCTAGTCTAATACTGAGTGCCAGTCCTTTGGAAACCATCATAAATCTTTTAAAAATGAAGCAAAGATAACAGACAGGAAAGGGCCAGGGGCCCACGATCCTCTCCAAGAGCACAGCTCACTGGAGATGATGGAATCTCCCACCAGACCCTGCCTCTTAAATGACTGTAACACTTTCCAGTAGTACAACCCTAGGAGCCATAACTACGCACATGCATATTTGGGGAACAAGTATTCATGCCATATCAACATGTTATAGAGTACTGCAAAGAAAATGGAAGCAATAGGATACTTTGTGTTTGCAGATCATTTTCTCAGACTGAACAGGCACCTCACAGTTTAAAAATACCATAAAAAATACCACATAAACTAGAAATGATGTTTTGTGTTTTGAAAGTTCCTCTGTTCACACTGGCCTGGCCTTGATCTGTCACACGGGGCAGATGAGATCTGAGATCTGGTTATGTTTACCTACCGTTGGTCAACACAGACCAACAGGATGGACTTTGGTCTTTCAAGACTCAAAATAATGATAAATGCCTCAGAATTCACAATCATTTCTCCTGTGAGATCCCAGTAAGGAACCTTACAGAGTTTAAATAATAGGATGTCCTATTTATATCATCCCCGAGGTTACAAACTCAAGACTTTTCTAAATTTCACTAAAACAACTTTTGCTTCAGCACCCAAATTATGAGCCAAAGGTTATCAACATTAGATTACTCAATTATGAATGCTTCCATACTTCCAAATTATTATTTAATTTATATTAATAAAAGATTCTACTATCATTGAAAATTCTCCAGACTATGTCATGATATATCATAGGTACCAAAGTACTGCGCATTTAAGCTGATCAGTCAAACCCTGGAGGGGATTTTACCCTTTCCCCCACATTAACCCTTACAAGGTTCAATTTTTTAAAATATTTTTTCAATTTATTTTTATTTTATGTGTATGGGTATTACACTGGGGAAATTTACACATATATTCTTTTGTAGTCTGCAAATAAATCATCATTCGAGGTTTTCTAATATTTTATTATTTTTATTTTATGAATGTGAGTATATTCCCTGCATGTATGTTAAGTGCACCTGTGTCATACATTGCCCTCAGAGGTCATAAGAGGGCATTTTATCCATTGGACCTGGAATTATAGATGGTTTTCAGCTGCAATGTGAGTGTTGGGATTGGAACCCAGGTCTTCTGCAAGAACAGCCAGTGCTCCTTAATAGCACTGGGACCTAACCAGTCCCAAGGTTAACATTTTTAACCAACTAGAGAAAGAAATTAAAACTACAATCATGCATATTTCTGTGGAATATTATAAATCATATTCTCTCTGATTATGTCTGGGTTTCCAAAGTCACATATTCATTTTCCCTTCAGAGGTGAGGTCTATTCTTTCTGGACTTAGGAAATATTTGTTTCATCATTATTTTTAGTAGGACTTTGTCTCTCCTCTCCTTCATCCATCCTTAATTCTAGTCATCACTATTCTGCATTCAGATCTACATATGAGGGAAGATGTGTCGTGTCTCTTTCCATAGTGAATGCTTTATTTCAACCTATTTATTACATTATAAAAATTGAAAATGTTAATTTCCCTGATTTGATTAGTACATGCCTAAATACATATTGAATATCATACTGTATTCTTTAAATAGATCCAATTACTACATGTTAATTTAAAACTATTCAAAAATAAATTGAGATGCTTGTGAGATGGCTCAGCAGGTAAAAGCACTTGTGTGCAGGTTGACCTGAGTTCAATCCCTAGATTCCACAAGGCAGCTGAAAGGGACCAAAAGTCCAAGAGTTGTCTCTGACCTCCACAGTTGTACCATGGAACCTACACGTTCAGGCACACACATGTGCACACAAACACACATGGAGCAAGCAAAATAACTAAATAAAAATTTTAAATAAATACCAATGGGATCTGAAGTCTAAAAGTTTTCTCCATTAGTCATGTAGTTTATTGGTCTACTAAGTATCTTATTGTATGTCTAAATGTAGATTCAATAATAATTTTGATAATGTTCTAAGAGTCGACATTAAAGGCTGCATGCAATTCTCAAATGGGCTGCCCTCATTGGGATCTGAATGTAAATATAATTCAAAAATATTTTATTGGGAATCAAAATGCAGAAAGCACTTAAGAACAATTAACTATTTCTTAGCCACCTTTACTCATTTATCAATAGTAAGCATATGCAAACAGCAGTTACACACCCTGTGCACTTTGTGCCTACTATAGCAAAATGGTAAACGAACAACTATGACAGTTTTAGAAAAATGATGCAACAACACTGTGTTAACAAGACAAGAAGAATCCAAATTAGAGATTATGTAGGTAACAGTGATGCCTGGCATTGAAGAGCTAGAAGGAACATATTCCATGAAGAGGGAAGGAGTTTTAGTCAGATATCCATTACCATAACAAAATGTTTAATGAAGAAGAGTGGTTAATTGTGACTTACATTCCAGTCCATCTTTGCTTGGTGTACTTGTTTGGGGCCTATGTTGACACAGTATATAATGGTAGCAGGTTGTGGCAGAGGAGGACTTTTTACCTCTTCACAGTTGGGATGAAGAGTTAGAGAAGAGCAAGAAACCACTATAGTTTTCAAAGGTATGCCTCCAATGATACAACACCCTGCCAAGGGCTCCATCATCTAACAATTTCACCATTTCTCAATAGTACCACAGCTTGTTGGCCAAGCCGTCATACGCATGGGCCTTTGGTGGGTATGGGAAGAGGGCACTTAACTAAACAATAGCAGGGGTAACAAAAGTCTTGGGATAAAATAAATATACATGGAAAATCACATTAATACGCCATAATAAATAGAACCCAAACTATGGGTTAGCCATGGCCTGATGCTGCAATGCTTTGTGAACTAATCACAGAAGAGACTATCAGGTCATAAAACTTTTGCACCTCATGCTAGTGATATTTAACTTCAAGAAGGCTTTCAGACCCTAGTGGAGGTCTTAATTAGGCAAAGGAATGACTAGCCATGTTTGGCATTAAAGAGATTTAATGAAAAGTTTAGAAAAGTAAAAGGGCAGGTAGAGGGCAGTGAATTATTTAGGAATCTAAGAAAGCAGATAGCAAACTGAGTTCTCACTATGGCAAGAGATCATTGCAACAAAGAATATTCACTTCCCACTGATAATTTTCAGAAGCATGTGGCAGTCAGTAGGAATGTCAAACATTGTCTGGATGGACAACTATGTAGGTTATGACACTGTTAACGTGAGTTGAAGGGCAAAGACATACTCTAGATAATGTATTTTTGGTTTGGGACAGGTTGGTTAGTTGGTTGGTTGGTTGGTTGGTTGTACTAGAGATGGAATTCTCAAACACACTAGGCAAATATTCCATGATTGACCTAAACTCCCAGACTGACATTTTATTTTTAACTATTACATATTAAGATGTTCACTACTGGGAAATATTTCCTTTTTATAATGTTTTTATTGATGTTTTGTGTATTTCAGACATCATTTCTCAGTTCAGTTTAGACATATTCCCCTTTCCCTTCCTTCCACCCCACCCCAAACCATGCATTCTGCCATAACAGTCCTGCATCTTTCTCTCAGTCTTTTTTATGTTTAGGAATTCACATTTTCCTCATTTAAATTTATATTACTCTAAAATATGAATACATAGTTTCCACTCATATACAATAATTACAGAGTCTGAAAGTAAGTGGTGGATGGATTCTAGAGCCTGTTAAGAGATTTACATTATAACAACTTAGTTGCCCCTCAGACAAACAGAAATAAAACAATGATGTTGTTCAGCTTGCCCCCCACCTGAGGACCCAGTGTCAGCACCCACAAATGAGGGAGACCATTCACCCCTTGTTTTTCTGGGACTGCGGTAATTCACTTAGCATAATGGCTTCGAGTTCCATCCATTTACCTGCAAAGTTCACGATGTCATCTTTCTTTACCACTGAGTAGGACTCCATTGTGCAGATGTACCACATTTTTGTCATCCACTCTTCAGTTGAGGGGCATCTGGGTTGGTTCCAGCTCTTCGCAATTATGAAGAGAGCTATAATAAACATGGATGTTCCTGTATCTTCACTGTAGGATGAGTCTTGAGGGTATATACCCAGAAGTGGTATGGCTGGGTCATGTGGTAGGCTCATTCTGAGTCTGTCCTTAAATAAATATGGAAAAACAAAAGACCCCAAATAGCTAAAGCAACTGTGAGTAAAAAATACAATACAGGGGGGATTGCTCTACCAGACTTCAAGCTATATTACAGGGCCATAGTCATAAAGACAGCCTGGTACTGGCACAAAACAGATCCATTGACCAATGGAACAAAATTGAAGATCCAACTTGAAGTCATACAATTTCAGCCACCTCATATTTGACAAAGGGACAAAAAATACTCAATGGAGGAAGGAAAGGATCTTCAGTAAATAGTTCTGGCAAAACTGGATCACCATTTGTAGAAGAACAAAATTAAACCCCTACCTCTCACACTGTACAAAAATCAACTCCAAGTGGATCAAAGATCTCAATGTAAAACCTGAAACCCTGAAGGTAATAGAAGAAAAAGTTGGCAACAACCTACAAGACATAGGTATAGGAAATAACTTTCTTTTTTATATAAATTTATTTATATATATTTTTTATCAAATCTAGACCGATGTCCACCCCCATTCCCCCACCCCACCAGAGCTCATGCATTCTGCCAAACGTGTTTTTCATCTCTTTCTCAGTCTTTCTCAATATTCTCCATGTTGAAGTTGACTGTTTTGAGCAGAAGTTCACTGTTTCAGTCAGTTCTTTGATGCAGTCCTTTCTCTTGTTGTTGTTGTTGTTGTTGTTGTTGTTGTTTCCAATATGCATCACTCCCAACTGCTTTGGACAAAAGCTCAAGGGGCCATGCACAAGAAATACTTACAACTAGGTAATTAGCACTAGCATCCACAGATGAGGGATACCATACATCGCTTGTTTTTCTGGGACTGTGTTACTTCACTCAGCATGATGTCCTCTAGCTCCAGCCATTTTCCTGCAAAGCTCATGATGTCTTCTTTCTTTACTGCGGCATAGAACTCCATTGTGTAGAGGTACCACATTTTGTCTATCCACTCATCAGTTTACAGGCGTTTGGGTTGGTTCTAGCTCCTTGCTATTGTGAAGAGAGCTGCAATAAACATGGCTGTGCATGTATCTCTGCGGTGGGGTGAGTCTTGAGGGTAGATGCCTAGGAGTGGTATGGCTGGGTCAAGTGGCAAGTTCATTCCAAGTCTTCCAAGGGTTCTCCACACTGCTTTCCATAGTGGCTGTACGAGTTTACATTCCCACCAGCAGTGGATGAGTGTTCCCCTTTCCCCACAACCTCTCCAGCACTTGGTATCATTTGTTTTCTTGATCCTAGCCAGTCTTACTGGAGTAAGATGATATCTTAAAGTGGTTTTGATTTGCATTTCCTTAATGATTAGTGATGTTGAACACTTCTTGAGGTGTTTCTCAGACATCTCTAATTCCTCGCTTGTGAAGTCTCTGTTCAGTTCTTTGCTCCATCTATTGAGCGGGTCATTTGTTTTCTTTTTTCTTTGTTTTTTGAGTAGTTTATATATTCTGGAAATCAATGCTTTGTCAGATGTATCTGCAGTGAAGGTTTCCTCCCACTCTGTGGGATTTCTCTTCACTTCCTTGATTGTTTCTTTTGATGTACAGAAGCTTTTGAGTTTGATGAGGTCCCATTTGTCAATTGTCGACCTTAATTCTTGTGCAGCTGCTGTCTGATTTAGGAAGTCTTTTCCTACGCCTATGTCTTGTAGTCTGCTGCCAACTTTTTCTTCTATCACCTTCAGAGTTTGGGGTTTCACGTTGAGGTCTTTAATCCATCTGGAGTTGACTTTTGTACAGGGCGAGAGGTAGGGGTTTAATTTCATTCTTCTACAAGTGGTGATCCAGTTTTGCCAACACCACTTGCTGAAGATGCTGTCTTTTCTCCATTGTGGTTTCTTGGCCCCCTTGTCAAATATGAGATGGCTGAAATTGTATGTGCTCAGATTTGGATCTTCGGTTTTGTTCCATTGGTCAACAGGTCTGTTTTTGTGCCAGTACCAGGCTGTTTTTATGACTATAGCCCTGTAGTATAGTTTAAAATCTGGTATAGAGATCCCTCCTGTGTAGCTCTTTTCACTCAGGATTGATTTGGCTATTCGGGGTCTTTTGTTTCTCCAAATGAATTTAAGAACTTTTGTTTCCAAGCCTGTGAAGAAACTCTTGGGGATTTTGATTGGGATTGCATTAAATCTATACAAGAGTTTTGGTAAAATGGACATTTTTACAATGTTAATTTTCCCAATCCATGAGCATGGGAGGTTTTTCCATCTTCTGAGGTCTTCTTCAATTTCTTTCTTTAAGGGTTTAAAATTTTTGTTGTAGAGGTCTTTGGTGTCTTTGGTTAGGTTTGTTCCTAGGTATCTTATTGTTTTTGAGGCTATTGTGAGTGGGAAGGTCTCTTTGAATTCTTTCTCCAGTTGCTTGTTCTTGGTGTAAAGAAAGGCCATTGATTTTCTAAGGTTAATTTTGTATCCTGCCACTTTGCTGAAGCTGTTAATCGTTTCTAGGAGTTTTCTGGTGGAGTTTTTTGCATCTCTTAAGTAAACAATCATATCATCAGCAAATAGGGATAGTTTGACTTCCTCTTTTCCAATTAGTACTCCTTTAATATCCTTTTCTTGCCTTATTGCTCTAGCAAGTGTTTCAAGCACTATATTGAAGAGGAGTGGTGATAGGGGGCAGCCTTGCCGAGTTCCTACCTTTAAAGGGAATGTTTCCGTCATTTCCCCATTTAGGATGATATTGGCTGTGGGTTTCCTGTATATGGCTTTGATTACATTGAGGAATGATCCCTCCAATCCAATTCCTTCTAGGACTTTAAGCATGAAGGGATGCTGGATTTTGTCAAAGGCTTTTTCAGCATCAATTGAGATGATGGTGTGGTTTTTGTCTTTGATTCCGTTTATGTGTTTGATGATGTTTATTGATTTTCGTATGTTGAACCATCCCTGCATCTCTGGTATGAATCCAACTTGGTCATGATGGATGATCTTCTTGATGTGGGTCTGTATGCGATTTGCCAGTATTCTGTTTAGAATTTTGGCATCTGTGTTCATGAGGGAGATGGGTCTATAATTCTCCTTTTTAGTTGTATCTTTGCCTGGTTTTGGTAATAGAGTGATGTTGGCTTCATAGAAGGAATTTGGGAGAGTTCCCTCTGATTGTATACTTCTAAACAGTTTCAGAAATAATGGTTGTAGGTCTTTTTGAAATGTTTTATAGAATTCTGCTGTGAAACCGTCTGGGCCTGGGCTTTTTTTAGTTGGGAGGCTTCTTACTACATCCTCTATTTCTTCATATGTTATGGGTCTGTTTAAGCTGCTGGTCTCCTCTTGGCCAAGCTTTGGTGATTCCCAAGATTTCAGATATTCATCCATTTCTTCTAGATTTTCAAACTTGGTAGAATATAGGTTCTTGTAATATTCCCATATAATTTTCTTGATCTTTTCCTTGTCCGTTGTGATATTTCCCTTTTCATCACAGATTGTATTGATTTGGAGTTGTTCCTTCTTTCTTTTTGTTAACTGGGCTAGAGGTCTGTCTATCTTGTTTATTCTTTCAAAGAACCAACTTTTGGCTTCATTGATTTTTTGTATTGTTTTCTTTGTTTCTATTTCATTGATTTCTGCTCTGATTTTTGTTATTTCTTCCTGTCTGTTGCATTTAGGGTTCATCTGTTGTTGCCTCTCAAGTGCTTTTAGCTGTAGTGTTAGATCATTCACTTGTGCTCTTTCTGTTTTTCTAATGTAGGCACCCCAGGGCTATAAACTTCCCTCTTAGGACTGCTTTTAAGGTATCCCATAGGTTTTGTTGTGCTGTATTATCAGTGTCATTCAGTTCCAGGAATGCTTTTATTTCTTTCTTTATCTCTTCCTTGACCCATTCAGGAGTGTGTTGTTTAGTCTCCATGTATTCTTGTAGATAATAGGGATTATCGTGGTGTTGAGCTTTATTTCATTGTGGTCTGATAGAATGCATGAAATTATTTCAGTCTTTTTGTATTTGTGGAGGATTCTTCTGTGTCCCAGTATGTGGTCGATTTTGGAGAATGTTCCATGGGGTGCTGAGTAGAAAGTGTATTCTCTGGTATTAGGGTGGAATATTCCATAGAGGTCTGTGAGATCCGTTTGGTGTATCATATCGTTCAGTTCAGATGTCTCTCTGTTTATTCTTTGTCCTGTTGACCTATCCAAAGGACTCAGTGGGGTATTGTAGTCCCCTACTATGAGTGTACTGGGGTTAGTGTATGACTTGTGGTTCTGGAGAATTGTCTTTATAAAGTTTGGTGCACCAGAGTTTGGGGCATATATATTCATAATTGTGAAATCTTCTTGGCGAATTGTTCCCTTGATAAAAATGTAATGGCCTTCTTTGTCTCTTCTGATTTCTTTTACTTTGAAGTCTATTTTGTCTGATATTAAAATATCAACGCCTGCTTTTTTTTGCTTGGAATATTTTTTTTTCCATCCTTTCACTTTAAGGTGGTGCCTGCCCTTGAAGGTAAGATGTGTTTCTTGTAGACAGCATATCAATGGATTCTGTTTCCTAATCCAATCTCCCACTCTATGTCCTTTGATTGGGGAATTTAGTCCATTAGTATTTAAGGTTATGACTGATAGGTTTGTGTTGCTTCCTTTTGCCTTGTTATCCATTTGCAGTTTGAGTTTAGGTTTCTACTACAGCAGTTATGCTTTTATTGATTTCTCTTTCTAGGTGCCTGGGGTTGGTTGCTCCTTTCTTCTGTCATTTGAATTGCTTCAAGTATTCTCTGAAGGGTTGGTTTTCCGGACATGTATTCTTTCACCTTGTTTATGTCATGGAAGGTTTTTCTCTCTCTTTCAACTGTAATTGACATTTTTGCTGGGTATAGTAACCTGGGTTGGCATCTATTGTCCCTTAACACTGGGAATGCTTTGCTCCACATTCTTCTTGCTTTCATAGTTTGCATTGAGAAGTCAGTTATAATTCTGATAGGTTTCCCCTTAGAGGTCACTTGTTGTTTTTCTTTTGTGGCTTTAAGGATTTTGTCTTTGTTTTGGGTGTCTAGCATTTTAGCTATGATGGATGTGGTGTGGAGAATTTCTTTTCTGATCTTGTCTGTTTGGAGTTCTATGTGCTTCTTGTATTTGTATTGGTTTGTGTTTTTTTAGTTTGGGGAAGTTTTCATCTATTATTCTTTGAAGATCTGATCAATACCATTCTCTTGGGATTCGTCTCCTTCCTCCATTCCTATGATGCAGAAGTTTGATCTTTTCACAGTGTCCCACTGTTCCTGGTTGTTCCACTTTTGTGTATTTTTAAATTTTTCATAATCTTTACTTAAGGTTTTTAGTTGTTCTGTGTTATCTTCCAGGTCTGATATTCTTTGTTCTGCTTCCTCCATTCTCCTTCTGAGGCTTTTTCCATTCCTTTCCTCTTAATTGAATGAGTGTTTGATTTCCTTTTTCATTTCCTCTTCTAATTTCCTTTAGTAATTCTACTCCATTTTGGAGCTTCTCAATCTCTTCCTGTAGCTCTTTGCTTTGCTGGTTGGTTTCCTTATCTTTTTCAGCATGGGATCTTTTCAGTGTTTCTACTTCCTTCTGGAGTTTGTCATTCTCTCTCTCTCTAGTTCCTTCTTGAGATCTTCATTCTCTTTTCTTATTTCTTTAATTTGCTCTTTATAATCTTGTAGTTCTTTCAATATGTTCCCCGCTGTGTTTCTGATATCTGTGTCCTGGGGCATCCCCAGAGGGATCCAACTGTAGGAATCTTCCATAGTGTTGGTAGAGCTTGGTGGGGGATTATCCTGCCCCTTTCCCATGTTGTCTCTTCTTCGTGTTCCTGGCATATGGGCTTCTCCTTGCCTGTATTCCAATGTGATTCCTAAATGCCTCTTCACTGTGTTGAAGGCTTGCTTTGCTTGCCTCCTTCAGATGCCTTTGTAATCCCAGTTGGGGGGGTGCTCTTTAGCCCGTGCCTGGGAACCTGTGCTTCTGCTGGTCTCAGGAGATATCAGATCTCAAGACTCACATAACCCTACCTTTAATACCAGCTGGGAGGATAACTCTGCCTCCACAGCCACAAAAGCCAATTAAGCCAAAGGCAACTGGATTAATGGATTAACTAAGTTAAATCAATCAACAATCAGCCTTGCTGAAGCACTCAGTTCCTACCTACCTTCCTGCGCTTCAGCTGGTCTCAGGAGATCTCAGATTCAGGAAATCACTTTCTAAATCAGATAGCAGCTGCACAAGAAGTAAGGTCAACTGTCAACTAATGGGACCTCATCAAACTTAAAAGCTTCTGTATAGCAAAAGAAACAATCAAAGAAGTGAAGAGAAAACCCACAGGGTGGGAGGAAATCTGCACCAGTGATACAGCTGACAGAGCATTAATGTCAAGAATATATGGACTACTCAAAAAACAAAGAAGTAAGAAAACAAATGACCTACTCAAAAGACAGAGTAAAGAGCTGAACAGAGACTTCACCAGTGAGGAAAGATGGCTGAGAAACATCTTAAAAAGTGTTCAACATCGTTAATAATTAAGGTAATGCAAATTAAAACCACTCTCAGATATCATCTCACTCCTATACAACTGGCTAAGATAAAGAACACAAAAGACACCAAATGCTGGAGAGGTTGTGGGGAAAGGGGAACACTCATCCACTGCTGGTGGGAATGTAAACTCATACAACCACTGTGGAAAACAGTGTGGAGAACCCTTAAAAGACTCAAAATGAGCCTACCACCTGACCCAGCCATACCACTCCTGGGAAATATTTCTTAAATTAAATTTTAGAGGAATTCTGAAGAATCAGAACATTAGAGAGTCCACACAGGAAAGGCTTAAGGAGATAGAGCTGAGACCAAGCTTCACTTGCACCAACCCACAGAAACAGCTTCAGAAGTTGTGTCACAAGCAATGAAAGAGGAAGGTTTGGTGTTCAAAAGAAAATGAGGAGGGTGAAGAAAGGTGGAAAATAGCTTCTATATCTTTCTTTTCTCCTAAGAAGCAAAATGTGAACTTATCAGGAAAAGGTCAAGGGTATAGCATAATTTGATAAAAGGTGTTACTCTCATACCAAAACAAAAGACCAGTTCAAAGGATAAGAGATAAAAGATGACAAATTTTTAAATATTTTCTAAAAGCCATGGAAAATTTGACTATCTGAATGCATGTGCAAGGAAGAAGGGAGATGAAGTGAGAATTATGCATACTTTACATCTAAAAGCTTTCAGAATACAGACTATTAACATGACTGTGAAAAGTAGCAGATGTAAACATATAGGATAATGTATATTCTATAGAAAAAGTAGCAGAGACCTAATGCTTTGGCTATAATAAAGAAATTTGTAATTAAGAGAGTTTTTTTATCTCATACAAGAATGTAGACCAGAATCCACTTTTCAGGAAAAAGAAAATTGGCACAGTTTCCTAAACAGAAGCCCACTTACATCAAATCTGGTGCTGCTGGGTGCCAGACATCCACAGCAGGCACCAGACGGTGGAGCTCCTACCACTTGCTTCACAGATTGCTGTCTGGTTGCACTTTCTAGGCATATGTGATTTGGTGGAGCAGAGGAAGCCCCCCCCCCGCTCTGTTTCCCTCTATCAGTTCTGCATCTCAGCTCCATCCATCAAAATAAACATATTTGCCCACAAAGATTAGCCCCAGGTATTGCTTCTCTTTATTCATAGAATATTCTTTACTCCTGTGAAATACATTGTTAAAGAAATAATTTTGTTTACAAATTGTTTAGCAAGCAAATAATAAACAAGAGCGACTGGCAGGGAAGCACCCCCAGCTGCCTTCTCCACATCCAGCCTCCACAGGCGCTGCCACTGCTTCCTTCCCAGCTTGCTACTTTCCTTTAGCTTTGAGAATTAGGGCTCAGCGCATTTTAAAGCCAGAGTGTCCTGTTTTCTTCTTTGAAAGGTATGCAACTTCACTCCACTCTTCATACTACTCCTACTGTAACTCAGTTCTGAAAATTCCTGGCAATGGAAAGGTAAACAAGATAATGTCTAAGGCTAATAGGAGCGTCTGTTATAGAAATAGTTAGATCATTTAAAAAAAAAACAAGTTGATACAAGCTGTAATGGAAATATCAGCCAAATATTAAAGAAAAATCCAGAAGGAAAAACCCTGGAAATGTTGGCCCTTTATTAAATATTTTAAAGCCCTTTTTTCCTCATCCCATTCACACAGAGATATTTAGACAGCTTATCCATAGAGCAGTATTCACTCCCCTCTGCCTACAGTTCTGTACAGAATATAATAAAAGCCACATCTATATACACTAAGATCCTCTTTCTCTTGCTAAAATCATTGCAAAGAAAGACTTAACTAACAAAAAAATTATATTCACTTTAAAAACTCATAAACCTGTATCTTGGAAATTTACATATATATCCTGCTGTAGTCTACAAATAAATTACCATTTATATTTTATTTTTTAATATTTTATTTATTATTTTAATTTTATATGTATATGTATATTGCCTGCATGGTAAGTGCACCTATGTTGTGCATTACCTGTGGAAGTCAGAGAAGCTATCAGATTCTCCTGGAACTAGAATTACAGATGTTGTCAGATGCCATGTAGGTGCTGGGACTGGAACCCAGGTCCTCTGCAAGAACAGTCAGTGCATTTAACCACTTTCCAACCCTCCATTTCTTTTTATAAGCTGAATTTGTTCTTTGGCAGTTTCATAATGCATATGATGCATTCTGATACCTGCCATGCTCCTTACCTCCCTCCAACCTCTGTGAAACATTTCTTCCTATTCTGATGCAGATCAGGATTACCCTGGCTTATGTTCAAGTGTTCATGTCCAGGGAGCAGGTGCTTTCATTCTTCACATCAATACTTCTTAAAAGAATCCCCTACTTTAGATTTAAAACCAGTCATTAAAAAATGTTATTGAGCTTTTGTACATTTCATACAACAGGTTTTAATCAAATTTAAACCCCCTCACTCATCCATGCTCCCTATCACCCCAAATGGACCTCATGTATTCATCCATACATGTTAAGTCTTATCCAGTCAAACATTTGTTCTCAGATGTCCTTTAGTGCAAATTCACCTACTGGAGTCTAGCTAGTCCACCTATCTAAGTGATCACTCTCCCTCACCCAGTAGTAATCAGTCTCCAACATAAAAAAAAAAAAAAAACACCAGAATCTTAATAAAGTAAAAGCATTATTAATAGTGTCTCTCTAAAAAGTCATTATGAACTTTGTCAAAGATCTACAATCAGGAGTTGTATTATGTTTTAGATCTCAAATGTTCCCCAGATGCTCATGTTGGGTGCACTTGTTCCACAGCTACAGCACTGTGTTAGGAAGCTGAAGAAATTCAGGAGGTGATCCCAAGAAGTAGAAGTCATTCCAAATCCTCCTTAGACACAGTGTACCTCTCATCACTCATCAAAGAAACTTCTTTTTGTAACAGATGGAGACTATTACAAATTTCCAAAATTGGACAAAATACAGAGAATAAGTGACTATGAGGTACATAGCCCTAACTGATACATCTATAATGCAACGTCTACACCTAAGCCTCAAGGAAATACATGAAAGCATGGGCAAAAAGATTTTAAGAGCCAGAGAGACAAGACACCTGTGGCTAATGCACTCTAGACAAGGAAATTACACCAATGAAACCTCCACATTGTGGTAGCCTAAGAAGAACTTCATAATGACAAAACCAATTGGCATGGCAAAATGGATGAAGAAAATTTTACAGGATCTCACCTCAAGATGAAGAGCTACAGAGAGTCAGGGGAAGGGAATATCACTTTTCTATAGGGAGTAGATTCCTGAGAAGTTATCCCAAGTGGGAAACCCTAAACACAGATACTCATGATCACCACCAAATGGATTCATATATACCCATACATTGTGTCTATGTATGTGTGTCTAACAGTAATAAAGTAGAGCACAAGAAACTTTCAGGGCATGGGGCACTGGGAGGAGTTGGATGGAGATGGGAGGGGTGGGAATAACGCAAATACAATACTCATGTATGAATCCCTCAGAAAATAAGAAAGAATATGCAGTTCACAGTATTCTGAAGGTATAGTCTCTCCATATAAAAGATGTTGTGATTGTTTTGATACTGTACCTCACTATACAGCATAGGTTGCCCTGAAACTCTGAATCCCCCCTGCCTTAGCCCCCTGAATGCTAGGATTATAGGTGTGTGCTATCATAGCAGGCAATACAAAAGGGTTGCTCCTAAGATTATATATATCTATATACAAAGGGTCCTAGTTGTGTATTTCTTAGATTTGTTTCTCCACTAGCAATGTGTGTAAGCAGTTGACAAAACAATCAATTGTGTACAAAGACTTTATCACACAAAAGGGAAAGCTGAGTTGTGGTGCACAAATCTTGAGGCAAACATTCTGGATTTACTTGGAAGGCACAGCATTTGGGTGGCTGAATGTTCCCTGCTGTAAAACATGAAGCAGCTGAGGCCTTTAACTGCTCTGGGAAACTGTAATGTATTAAAGGATAAGAAGGCGGCCTGACTTGGATGAAACTAAACTCTGTTTGCCACACACAGCCCACTTAGTCTAGTTGCATTCATTACTTGAAACATGTACTGAGGAAAAGAGCAATATAGAATTCTCATTTATAATGTGCCTATTGTTCTTTTACTGGTGAAAAGAAGAGACTACATCTAAATACAAATTCAGATAAGACATATAAAACTGGAAGTTATCTTCTATAGCTTGCTTAATTCTCTGAGTAGTTCACATCACACACACACAAATAGTTCTATGCAGCATAACACACATTCTATTAAAGAGAACAAATAATCAATTTTAAGACGCTGGAGACATTTTCATTTTTCTAACTGATTGAAAAAGATCTCACATGTTAAATAAACTAGAATAAAAATGTCTAAATCCACACACACCCATGCACAAGACTCAAAGAAGCATTAAGCACAGCATTAAACACAGTAACCATGGCAATCTGTTTCCAGAGTGCTAATTCCCAACTATGTTTTTTTCAACAACTTAGATTATTCCTAGGCATAGGTAAAGTGCCTAGTATAGAAGCATGAGGACCTGACTTTGGACCCTCAGCACACATACAAAAGTAAAGCATGATTGCACACTTCTGTTACCCCAGAATTGTGAGGGAGGCAGGTCCCCATAACTTGCTGGCCAGTGAGCCTTGCCAATAAGTATGCTCCAGGTTCCACGAGAGAGCATGTCTCAAAAAAGAACGTAGATACCAAGTCTTTATGGGACTATGCATGGAGGCACCTCTTGAAATGTCCTGCGAATGTGGGTCACCAGTCTTCCTGTTCAGGGAGGTCTTTGAGAGCCACTGATGGGGCTTCAGCCAGTGTCCAGTCCAAAGAGAGGAAAATCTGCTCATGCTTCAGAAAAGGAAGCCTGGTCTAGCAAGACCTGATTTTGTCCTCAAGTGGATGGAACTGGTGAATGAAAAGCTGAAAGGTTCAAGGTGCTCTCACCCTCCTACCCCCCAAAAAAACCTGAGACCCCTGAGAACAGATCCTCAACTGACCTTGAGAAAACAAAAACCTTGGTTAATCTGGGCTAACTATGTGGCCTTAAGCATCCAAAAGGAAAGTACAACCAGAAATAAATAATCAGAAAGACTAGAGAAACTGTGCTGCAGACATAAAATGAGATCTTAGTACAAAGACAAAAAGAAAAAAGAGAGAGTACTGTTGTTTGGCCTGTCTTCAATTCTTACTGGCAAGTGCATCTATTCTGTAGCTACTACTGCTTTTGGCACTCCTCAAAGACATGAGACACAACTTTGTAACTTTCCAATATGGACTGAGGACTCATGTCTCTCCAAGAATCCTCCAAACCTTCAATGCCAGATGGGGACTACTGAGATTCCCAGCTTGTAAACTAAACAGCTAAGGGGATGTCAGACTGCCATTGTGAGACTACTGGCTGTATCATGGAGGCCAGTACAGGGAGATCAAGACAAGATGCATGCTTACTGGACTTCATTTGGGGGACAAAGGGAGGGAAAGACTCCAATGTGGAGCACAAGTGAAGGACTGATGGTTGTTTGGGATTGCCAAGGAGGAAACTTTGAGCACTTTCTTAAGGAAAACATGACATCTTTTAGGAAAAAAATCCTCCAATTCAAGTGATATGTATGTATGTATGTATGTATGTTATGTATGTATGTTATGTATGTATATATATTTACATATACATATAACTATGTATGTATGTGTATGTATACTGTAGCAATACAAGTTGGAGCGAACAACAGCAAAAGAACTGAAAAAAAAGCTCTGGAAAGACTCAGAAAGATGAAGGACATGTATGGCACAATGCAGGGACTCGGGTGGGATGGGGCCATGGAAAAAGAAGCAATTCTAGATTCGATTGTGAAACGATGTATGACTTATGGAAAAGTTTAATAACAATAAAAAATAAATCAATAAAAAGGAGGTAGATAGCAATTAAGAGCACTTGGGAAGCAGAAACAGGTGGATCTCTGTGAGTTCAAGGGAAGCCTGGTCTACAAAGTGAGTTCTAAGACAGCTGGGGCTACAGGAAGACCTTGTCTCAAAAAAGACCAAAAATAAAAAGAAATGCACCCAATGTTAATCACTGTCCTACATAAACACACACACACACACACACACACACACACACACACACACAGGCATACACACATATGCACTTATGTACCAAAGGCATATAAATATTGCAAACACATACATGAACATAACAGTTATAAAGAATGCAAACGAAACATCTTCAGAAATAATAGCAACAGAAGTGACACCTGTTCTTTATCATGCTTTGTTGCAATACTTTGAAGAACACCACTAAAATTTCATCACTAAAAATAAAATTTTCACTTGTTTTAGGAGAGCAGATATAAAACTATGGCTTTAAATAGCATTGGATGATGCACTTGTTCTCATGGAAGTGAATATGCCCAAGGCACTCAGCACATGTCTGGACCTGTAAGATTGGAACAGGGACAATGGAAAGTAGACATTGGCAGGGTAGACACCAATCTTCAGTGTCCTTTCATCTCTTCCTGTCCCTTCTCTTCCCTCTCACGTCCCTATATTAGCATAAGCCTCTTGCCATCAACACTCATTCTCCATCATAAATTTCCTTTAAGAAGCGTAGATAATAGAACAGAAAAGAAAAAGAAAAAGAAGGAAAATACAAATGTGATTTTATTATCAGCACATTTACAAACTATCAGTACTCTCTTAAATAAATATTTTCTTTTTTCTAATAAGTCATAAAGAATTTTTCGTGTATTTTTTTTCATTTTTATTGAACTTTTGTGATTTTTCATACAATAAAGTTTGATGGTATTTAGATCCCCTCCCCAGCAGCACCTCATCTCACTGCCCCACCCAATTTACTGTACTTCTTATATATACAACATGGCTGCAGCATCAGATCTGCAGCCCCCACATGTCCTCCAGTGGGGGTCCATTCGGTAGCCCCCCCCCAGAGTCCCATGGCATATAAGACACTAACTTTCTCCTTCCCCAGCCATCAATTGCCAGAAGTTTCTTAGGTTGGGTTAAGATTTCTTATCCACTTCCCCCATTTCTATGCTGGGATTTTTGTCTGGTTTGAGCTTGCATAGGTCTTGTGTGCATGCTGTCACTACTGCTATGAGTTCATGTATGGGATCAGCTGTCTGAATGTCTCTGTTTCTCTGTGGTCATCCACCTCTTCTGCCTCTTACAAACTTTCTGCCTCTTCTTCAATGATCCCTGAGCCTTGGGAAGCAGAATTTTGAAATAGGTAGCCCAATCATGGATCATCATTCTGCAGCTTTTGTTCTCTACTCATTGGCCAATTGTGGGTTTCTGTGCTAATTACCATCTGTTTCATAAGGAAACTACTCTAGTGAGAGTTGAGAGATGCATTCATCCTAGGTATAAAGGTTATGTGTCACTGGCCATTTCACAGACACTCATTCTCTGTACTTGACCAGCTCTAGAACTCTATAAAATCCTCCATTTGTTGCAAAAAGAAGCTTCTTTGATGAGGGGTTAAAGGTACACCTGTCTTTTAATCTGAGAATACATATTTACAATAAAATGATACATATTTAGAATAAAATAAGAAATTATGATAATCTAGGAATGTGGCAAAAGTAAGTTTCGCTAATCTAAACTCTGTTTTCTATAATTCACAAAAGCCCAAACTAACCATTCTAAAATTTTCTGAGTCTGTAAGTCACATGTTCCTTATTTTAACTTATAGAACTCATGTTATTGGATGTGTGACCTTCACCTAACCCTATTCCTGTTTGATCAAGGTGGCCAGTTTTATGACATTACCTTCAAGATCTGGTAGTTACACAATAGTCTCCTAAATAATTCAATGAAATTCTAAACTTACATAAGGTAAGGACTAGCTGGCAAATAATTTGTAACTGGAGGCAAATTTACACTACAAATCTTAATACTTACCCAATCCTTCTCTGGCTGGCAGGGAATATTTGATGGACACTGAGACGATGTGACAAATCAATGCTAACACCATTGGGAATATGACAATTTCTATTGCAACCACACACTGTTCACACCTTCTAACATAAGATCAAGTTGCATTTCTGAGGGAAAATAACCATGTGTTACCTCTATCCCCAGGAGAAATGAACGGACAATGGGAGCGACGTCCGCATTAACACGTGGTGTTGCAATGGTTTGGCTAGCATTATGCAACTAAAACAGGATATCCAAAGCAGAAATTTTTAAAGAGCCAGTTCACTGAACCTGAGTTAAATATAAAAGAACAGCAATAATTCCCTAAAGGCCTTTGGTAGGTGGTTTCCAAAAGCACCTGTCTACCACTTGTATATTCTCGTGAGGTTGGCCCTCTGAAAAATAAAGACTGGGCAGAAACTCTACCTCTACTATGAGAGTATTTTTAGATTACAAGAAGTTTGAAATATTTATGTTTCATCCATGTTATTTATGTAATGATAACGAAGAAACTTCTACAACTTGGGAAAAAAAATACTATATTTTCTTGAAAAATTAAAATCACTTTCTTAAAACTTTACATTTGATTTGAAATCCTAAACACCTTATATTTTTAAACTACTTTAACATAAAATGATAAAAGCTTTCTATCCTTTGAGATCTTAATTATCAAGGAAATGTAGATCAAAACTCCTGTGAGATCCTACTCACACACATGTGGATGACTACCTTCAAAATGGAAAACAGAATATGTGTCAGTAAGGGTGTGGAAAAAGAGGACTCCTGTACCCTGCTGTGAGTGTGTGGTAGTCATTTCAGAAAAAAGATTTAAATTGAACTACTATATGACCCAGGAGTCCCTCCTCAGAGCATATACCCATGGGAAATACAATCACCACAATGTAAATATATATTCAACCCCATGTCTGTGCAAGCTTTGTTTGTAAGACTCAAGCTATGAAAACTAAGTGTTGTCAGCTGATGAATGAATCAAGAAACTGTAGTATGCATGCACATGTATACAATGGAATATTACCGATCTCTAAAAAAGAAAGGGAACTTGCTTTGCTATAACATAGTTGAAGTGAGAAAACATTATGCAAAAGAAAGAAATGGCATACAATAAAACATATTATATGATTTCTTCTGTACATAGAATTTAAAAAACACTCCTAGAGATAGAAAATAAAACAATGGCTAGCAGCGACAAGAAGATGAGGGAGAGGTGGAGAGATGCAGTTCAGGGGGTACAGCACAGCAGCTATGCAGGATGGTCTTGCTGGAGATCCGGTGCACAACGTATGTAAACTGGATTTGGGGTTCGTTATAAATGTGTGTCTTTAGCTGCTCTTCCTATGGAGAAAAAACCTATACTGGAGTTTGAAAAAATCTATTATTTTTTTTTCCCGACTTCACCTGATCACTAGCTTTATGTATCTTATCCAGGACACCATGAATATACATACGAAAATTTATCTTAGAAATAATAAAATGGAGAAACACAGAAGTAGAAAATAGAAGGGTGACTGGCATGGGAGGAAGTACAAGGGGAATGAGAAGCTGTTCGCTGGGTAAAAACTTAAAGCCATACAAGTTGATCTGGTACCAGTAGTTAACAGCAGAGTGCTTTCGTTTTATAAGGGCTATTTTTTTTTCTCATGTTAAACATACATACACAAAAATAAATTGAACAAAAAGAAAATTTGGGAAAAATGGTTGTGTTTATGATCGCAATGTAGCGATGGTATCCCAATGTCAATTATATCAATTGTATCTCAATAAATCATTTTTAAAGATAGTCTTACTCCTCCAATTATTTGCTTTATAATTCAAAATAAACATTTCCCTTTTTTTCCATGCAGAGCAACTTAACCTGTTGTCAGGGTTACAATACTCCAAGTCTCTCACCTTTCATTCTAAATGATTTATCAAGTTTTTGCCTCTAGACAGCACGCCTTTCCTAAAAGCAATTACAGTGCCAGCTGCTTAGAATGATTTTTTTTTAATTTTGACAAAAATAATTAAATTCATACCACAAAATTAACAAATAAGAAATTCCACTGCTAAGAACAAATTTAAATAGAAGGCTATTATAGACTTTAATTATTTCCTTGATTAAATTACAATGAAATTGTTTCATAGATTTACATAAGCTTATCAATCCCCAAACCTCTGTTTAGAAGCTGTCTTTGCTGATGTTTATTGATTTTCGTATGTTGAACCATCCCTGCATCTCCGGTATGAATCCAACTTGGTCATGGTGGATGATTTTCTTGATGTGAGTCTGTATGCGGTTTGCCAGAATCCTGTTTAGAATTTTGGCATCTGTGTTCATTAGGGAGATGGGTCTATAGTTCTCCTTTTTGGTTGTATCTTTCCCTGGTTTTGGTAGTAGCGTAATGCTGGCTTCATAGAAGGATTCTGGGAGAAGTCCCTCCGTTTGTATCCTTCTGAACAATTTAAGTAGTAATGGTTGTATGTCTTTTCGAAATATTTTATAGAATTCTGCAGTGAAACCATCCGGGCCTGGGCATTTTTTGGTTGGGAGGCTGCTTATTACATCTTCGATTTCTTCCTGTACTATTGGTCTGTTTAGACTGTCGATCTCTTCTTGGTTGAGCTTTGGGGATTCCCAGGATTTCAGATATTCATCCATTTCTTCTAGGTTTTCAAACTTAGTAGAATATAAGTTTTTGAAGTAGTCCCGTATAATTGTCTGGATCTTTTCATTGTCTGTTGTGATATTTCCCCTTTCATCACAGATTCTATTGATTGGGCTTGGTAGAATGTAAGGGCTGCGATTGGGGTGAAGGGTGAAACTACAGCAATGTAGTCTGGACCCTCATTTGATTAACCTGATTGAACATACAATCCCTCACTCCCCGCTGGAAGGTGGGGCTGTGGGGGTTTGGGCACAACAGCCTGCAAATTGGTTTTACATGAAGGATGCTTGTACTCATGGATTATCACTTATAGCTAAAAAAGGGAAAAAAAAAAACCCAAAAAACTGAGAGAGATATGCAGGACAGTCATGGCAGAATGCATGATCTCGGTTGGGGTGGGGGTGGGGGGGAGGGAAGGGGAGATATACCTGAACTGAATTGGAAAATGATGTATGAAATGCACAAAGCATCAATAAAAAAAAATGTTAAAAAAAAAGAAGCTGTCTTTACTTTTACAAAGAATATGAAATTGTCCAAGTGACAAAGTAAACTCAGAACTGAACAGCTAGATTTTCTCTGAACCTAATCATGTATTATTTATCTGAATTAGATTTTTTTTTCTAAGTACTAGTCAATCTCTGGTCCAGATTTGTTTGTAAATATTCACTTTTGTGTCCACAGCCTTCCTTTGTCGCCTCCCAGTAGTACATATTTCATAGGCCAAGAAAGTATGCTTAATGAATGTAACAACATAGCAATCATTCAAGCCTTCTCCTAATCTTAGGTTTTATTTAATCTTTAAAAGAATGTAGAAAGAATATCATTTATTTCTCCATCATAAGTCAAATGTAAATTGAAAAAACTTATGAGATAAACAAGCCTTCAAAAGATTATCATTCCATTTAAAATGTTAATGTTGGCAGAGTCCTGGACATATGGTCACAGAAAGTATTTGAAAAAAAAACAAAAAACATAAGGCTGCCAAGGTTACAATTAGCATTATTTTTTGGTGGCACCATCAGGTTCCTCATTTGTTTATCGTATCTACAAGGCTCATCACCAGTCTACAAATGTTGGCTTAATGAAATTCAGGGAATGACGTCTTTCCACTATAGAGTAAGAAACTTAAAAGAAAGGGCTAAAGGCTTCCTTAATTTTGGGGAATCACACTAAACAACATGAACAGGATGACAACTGATATGTGAGTATATAGATCATTAATAGACAGATAAATAATAGATCAGTGATTGATAGGCAGTTGTGGATATGGATATGGGTGATTTAGTATCTAAACACAAAGTCATTTCTGCCACTTAAAAGTGGTACCTAGCATGTTCACTTAGTCATAATAATACCACAGCAAGGATTGGTTTTCTCATAAAACTCTAAATCCAAGTTTTAGATTATGTACTAGCAATCACTCAATTAATATAGAAAACTTAATGAAAAATGGAAATAAGTAATACTCAACAGGACACAAAGTAGGGAATATTTTTTTTTAATTTTCTTGATTTGTTTTTATGTGTATGAGAGTTTTGCCCGAATATATGTAATTGTAGCATCTGTGTGCAATGCCTACAGAAGCCAGAAGAGGATATAAGATCCCCAGAACTGGGGTTACTGACAGTTTATTAGCTACCGCGCAGATTCTGGGAACCAAGCCTGGGTGATACACAAGAACAGCCAGTACCCTTAATCACTTAGCCATTTCTCCAGCCCTGATAAAATGCTTTTATATCCTTGCCATTCAAAACCATAGTTAATATTAGCTAAGAATGTATAACTCACATTGAAATGCATATATTACCATAAATAAAAAACCAGCAAAGTTCACTTTTCATAATCTAGCATGAGCATGGTATTAGAAGATAGAATCTTCTATTTCCTACACATTAATAAGCAACAGGCTAAAATTAAATTTTTCAAACAAATTCAAACATCATTTTCAGCAAACTTGAAAAGGATATAGTTTTCACACTTGCTTCACCAAAGCAACTGAAAGTGGACAGAAATATTCCATAGAAATTATTGTTTAAAGAAAGAATAGTGAGGAGCCAGACAAGTAACTCAGTAGAAAAGAGCACTGAATCCTCTTGCAAAGGACCTGGGTTCACTTCCCAGCACCTGCATAGCAGCTAACAACTACCATTAATCCAGTTCCAGGGGATCCTATCCAATGTCCTCTTCTGATTTCTGTAGGCATTGTGCAACACAGGTGCACTTACATACATGAGGGCAATATACTCACTCATACAGAGAGAATAAAAATAATAAAATATATTTTAAAAGGATAGTGGAATTGGCCCTTCAATTGGAAACTTTTCAGATACTGACAAAAATATTTTCTCAAAAATCTAACCGTTTTTCTAACAAAAAAAATGAAACCATGAGGGTAAATGGAAAGAAGGAACTTGAGAGAGGTTAGGAGGCCGGTGTTAACAAGGACGAACTTGAGAGAGGGTAGGAGGCAGGTGTTAACAAGGAGGAAGTGGGGATGTTTTAACTGAGGAAGGAATAAGAAGGGCTATTCAGAGAGAGAGAGAGAGAGAGAGAGAGAAAGAGAGAGAATAGGTTGTATGGAACCAGACAGAGATGTTCCAAAAATATTCAAAAGCCCACAAAGGGAGGAACACACACAAATGTATATGGTGTGCATGTGGGCGTGTGTGTGTGTGTGTGTGTGTGTGTGTGTGCGTGCGCGCGCGCTCGCTCGCGCGTGCATGTGTGTGAATGCATGTGTATAGCTGAAGGCTATATAATGGAAAACTTAGTGCCAGGTTAGACCCTATTGTTGAGGGCAGGATACACTTCAACATGGGACTTAGAGCAATGGAACTGGAACTAACCTGGAAACCTCCTCCCTGAAGACTAGCACTTATAGTATCAGAAGATACTTTTGACTGGAGAAATACAATCAGTAATCCCATTCAACTCTAAAGCCTACGTATGAAAAAAATGACTTACCCAGCAAATAATCCCCATTTGTGCAGAACTGGGACTTTTATCATGGGGTAACCAAAAGCTGTCTAATTGAACTTAGGGCACATACAATGGGATACTGTAAATATACCCAAATACATATGGCTGTACATATCGTAGCAAAAAGACAGTCATCCATGAGCCAGAAAGTAGTTCTCACTAGCATCCAGATCTGGGATATACCAGCCTTGGTAATAAATTTCTATTGTGCATAAGATACCTGGTTTATTGATCCAAACACATTAATATTGATTACTTAAAAGAAATCTAAGACAAAAAGACAGCTAAAGATATACTTAAAAAGCAGTTCCTTGAAATACAAAAAAATTACTTTATGTATGGATAGGTATACTCTGAGTCAGTCAAAAACAAACCCAGGACAGACGACCCAGAGACACAACCTAGTAAAGTTACTGGACTGTAACTGATAAAGAATGAATCCTTAAGGCAGCTCAGCCAATGGAGCAACACGTAAGGAGGAAATTCAGATCTCTCCATGTTTGTATTGAAGACTATCATTGCACTGCTATATGTAAACCTCAAGAAAGGAAAGTCCAGGTGTACCTTAAGAATAAAGGCATTTAAGGAGCTGGAGAAAAGACTCAATGCTTAAGACTACTGGCTGTTGTGACAGGGGAACTGGGCCCAGTTCCCAGGCCCCATGTGGTGGCTAGCAATCATCCTTCACTCCAGTTCCAGGGAATCTGACACCCTTTTCTGACCTTCAAGATCACCAAATGACTTGTGTGGGCTTACATACATGAAGCCAATACACTCATACATTAAAAACTAAACATAATCAAATACAGGCAAATTAAAGCAACAAGTTTTATGAGTCCAGGTGTACTTTAAGAATAAAGGTAATTGAGGGGCTGGGGAAATGGCTCAGTGTTTAAGAGCACTATATGTTCCTGCAGAAGACCTGGACTTGGTTCCCTGCCTCCACATGGTGACTACCAATCATTCAAAACTCCAGTTCCAGGAGATCCGACACCCTTTTCTAACCTCCACAGTCACTTCAGGACATGGGTACACTTACATACAGGAAAGCAATATGCTTGCACACAAAAACTTAAATAATAAATAAAGGCAAAAAAGGAATAAAGGAAATCATGCCTTCTGATGATGTTCTGTGCAACGAAAAATTGTGAAGCACCGTTTCTTTGCAAGCCAAAAGAAAGAGAAAGGGAGGAGAGAAAAGAAAACAGTAAAGCCAGCAAATGAATTTTACACATAAAATTAATATTTCTAGGAGACAATACTAAAATATTTTCAATCAAATAAGCCTGACTGAGGAAATGATGTAAAAGATCTGAGGACTGAGGAAGCTAAAAGACTATGAATAGAATAATCTGACAAAAAGAAAGGGTGCAAATTAATACAGATGGAAGGAAAGAGAAACAGAAAGAAATCATGCAATTAAAACAGACAGAAGAAAAGAGACAAGAAACTACAAAAAGGTTTTCTAAAACTTCATTGACTCTGTTACAATGCTTGAAAACCAAATTGACAAAGCCATCAAAAAGTGGGAATTAAGCCAGGCTTAATGGCACATTATATTAATTCCAGCACTGAAAGAGGCAGAGGCAGGCAAATCTCTGTGAGATTCAGGCCAGCCTGGTCTGCAGAGAGAGTTCTAGGCCTTCAAGAAGATGCTGTCTCAGAAAAAAAAAAAAAGGTAAACAAACAGCAAAGCCTATTTCATTGCCATTATTAGATTATAGAGAGAAAGGAAGGTAAAGCAAAGATAACAAAGATATTTATTGCTAAACTGAAAGAAAACTGATGTATCAACAAAAGAGAAATCTAAAGTTATTATATAAATGCATAGTTGCATAGAAAACCACTGGACCAAAGAAGGAACAATCATAAAATGAGAAAAAATATATACTTTAAGAACTCACGACACGGGTGCACAGACCTGCATGCAGACAGTACATTCATACACATACAAAAATAAATAAATAATAATAATAAAAAATAAAAAAAAGAACTCATAACGCTAGCTTTTATTTTATTTTATTTTATTATTTGTTTTTGTCTTTTCAAGACAGGGTCTCCCTGTAGCCCCACCTGTCCTGGAACTCACTCTATAGACCAGGCTGGCCTCGAACTCACAAAGATCCACCTGCCTCTGCCTCCCGAGTGCTAGGACTAAAGGCGTGCGCCACCGCACCCGACATAACGCTAGCTTTTAAACAATTTAAAGCAAGACAGGGCCCAGAACAAATCTATCAACATAAACAGGTTTAACTTGTTAAATGATCTTAAGACTGAATCTGAACATGGCCCAAATTCATTGATTTTCATGACACATAACACAAAATGGTTCACAACAATTAAGAAATGAATTAGAAACAATACATTTTTTCATAGTAATTTAAAACTACTTATAAAATGGGTCTTTCTCCCGGGTTCGATCCCCAGCACCCACATGGCGGCCGAGAGCCGTCTGAAACTCCAGTTCCAGGAGAACTCCAGTTCCAGGGGAATCCAACACCCTCTTCTGACCTCCACGGCGTTGCATGACACGGGTGCACAGACTTGCATGCAGACAGTACATTCATACACATACGGAAATAAATAAAATTAATAAAAAAATAAAAATAAATAAAATGGGTCTTTCCTCAAAAAAGTGTTGATACTGCTGAATTTGCATACTAATCGTATTAAAAAGACATCACACCAGAATTCATGAGACTTGGGTAAATAACTATTCAAAAGGAAGTTCATTATATATAAATAATGGAATATTATTCAGCTCTTAAGGAATGAATTGTGAAGTTCACAAGTAAAAGGATGAAACTGGAAACAATCATCAGGAGTGAGGTAACCCATACCCAGAAAGACAAGTATTACGTGTTCCCTCTCATAACTGAATGCTATCTTTGAAATCCTATGAATGCATGTTTCTGTTTGAAAATCCACAAAAGTCAGGAAACTAATAAATGGCCGTAGAGAATGGGAGGCTTTCCTGGGAAGGGTAATAGAACACAGCGATATGAAACAAGAAAGGGGGACATTAAGTAGGAAGGGTTAAATGGAGTAGGGGATGTGGAAGCAGAGAAGAAAACATGGGGAGGGATAAGCAATACTAAAGTCTTTAGGAAAAGCCATATGGGACCAAAAAAAAAAAAAAAAAAAAAAAAAAAAAAAACAAAAAAGGCCGGCCCGTGGTGGGCCCCGCCCACACCTAATTCCCGCCCACACCTTTAATCCAGCACCGGGAGGCCAGAGCAGGTGGATCTTTGTGAGTTCAAGCCGCCTGGTAAACAGAGTGGTTCCAGGAACAGCTGGGGCTACAGGAGAACCCTGTCTTGACAAAGACAAAAAAAAAAAAGAAAAAGAAAAGAAAGAAAAAGCCATATGGAAGCCGGCCACTACAGAAGTTCCTAAGTATATACATATACATTATAAAAAGACTTTAAAAGGAGTTACCTTATAACAGGGACACTGCCCATTCTAAAGGTCAAAGGCTAAAAAATTAAACCTCAATGCCAAGAATGGACTACCTCTCTAGAAGCTGTTAATCAGGGTCCCATAGACCCGCAAACAATTCTGACCATTGCACCTGCTCTTCATTATTCCTCAACTGGATAGTAAAACCCTACTGCTGAAAACACTATTTACATGAGTTGTAGAGAAAACAAGCAGAAGTCAAGTTAGTGCTGACTTCAGAGCCTCATCTCTACTGACTAGCATTCATAGTGCTGGAAGGTGCTATCCATATGACTAGAAGGAAAAAATAATCATCAACTTTACACAGCTGTAAGTCCTGGGAACTGCACCAACTGGCTTGTCATGATGCTCCAAACAGTCCAATAATGGCATGAATATTACAGGAGTAGCCAACCACTCTCTAATTGAATTTAAAGTCTTCTGTTTTATAGAATGTACCCCATCCCTAATATTGATTAGTTTACTACTAAATAGTTATAGTATTAAACTGAGTCCTAATGACTTGTTACAACCATAGATTAATGGATCTCTAAACTCTCACCAGAGAAGTTTCATTATGTAGCAGAAAGTGATTAATATCACAGAAAGCTATAACTGGCCAATGTGCAGAGACAAAAAGACTGGAGAGTGCTTATCCCTCAATGGGACACCTTATCAAACTTCTGCCTTGCAAGGCTCAGGGATCATTGAGGAATCCAAGGTGGAAAGATTATAAGAGCCAGAGGTTATGGAGGACCACAAGGAAACAGTTTTCCAGAAAGATGGTCAGTTACTCATATGAACTCCTGTCAATGGTGACCACATGCACAAGTCCCAAGCAAGCTCAAAGCAGACAAAAATTACAGCATAGATATGAGGTAAGAAACCCTACCCAACCCAAGGAAAATTTGGCAATTGATGGCCGCTGGGACGGTCAGACACATTATCTTTCAAGGATGGGACTATTTGTAGGTTAACCATGTGCCAGTGGATGGACTGACACTGATGGACACTTGGGGACACAAATTAGAACCTATAAGCCTTATTAATATATAATATGTTATATAATATATGTGATTATATATTATATATTACATATATAAGATATTATATAATAAATATATACTATATGATTAGTATATATTACATAATAAATCTATTATATTATATATGTTTTACATATATATACATATATATTGCATTAAACTAGGTGGTGGGCCAGTAAGGAGAAGTGCAGCTAGTGGAGGGAATCTAAATACCTACAAATTATACAATATGAAAATCTCAAAATTTAATAATTGTTAAAGGAGAGTTCATTGTATTTAATTTCTATAAATTATTTAAAACAAGGATAAAGAAAAATTGATCATTTAAATCAAATGATAAAAGAACTAAATTCAGAATATATTTCAAGAAGATCCATGTATTGATAATATTGTGTGTATGCATTTATTTTACTGCTGAAACTATTTAGAATGTGATATTTGGTAATAATTAAAGGAATTGGTCTCTTAAGAATGAAATACTGCTTGTTAAAAGAATCTAGTAAATGATTTACACTTGTTATAAATAATAGTTACATCAAAAAGGGCTGAAGATGGAAGATGATAATTAATATTTAGACTAGAGTTAATAAGTTTAAGAGTTTGCATTTTCAGAAAAAAATGAACATATACAACAGGAACAAAACAACCAAAATCACAGTAACTTAAAAGGCAGTGGAAAAAGAAAAAAGAAACAGGAAGAACTATTTTATACAATTCTACTAAAAATGTAATCTACTTGAAATGTATAATATTCTAGGAAAGATAATTCACCAGACCCAATTCTATTAGCCATGTTGAAAATCCTCCTGGCTGGCTACCTTTGATAGTACCAGAAGTTGCTATTCAGGCTTCTGGGAATAAAGTTATCAACAGTCTTACCCAGATGTGAACTTTGCGATCTACAATAATAAATGGCAAGGCAGGAGAGTCCCATGGGTGCCTAAGTGGCATGAATGTTGTGAGGATAACCAACTGTTATCTGACTGGATTTAAGTCCCACTGTGTCGCGCGCAGCAGTCTCGCCGGCAAGAACTTCACGCGGACAACAAGATTCTTTTGCAGCAAACTTTATTGTGTACATCTCTCTTGTGAGAAGGACCCCGAAATGGGGAAGAGGCACTGCTTATATAGCAGTCCAGAGGGTTCGTGTATGCTCTGGATAGGTGCGCTGACTTGATGCCTCATTTGCATGTTAAAGGCACGAATTTAGAGAGCAGTAGTCATGCGCAGTTTTACCCTAGTGCGGAAGAGGTGGCTACATGCGGAAAAGGTGGCTAGTTCTTGTTCTCTAGCCATCTCAGGAAGTCGGCGCCATCTTTAAGGCGCGACGTAGAGCCACACTGTTAGCAGTGTGACAGGCTGCCAACACCACTGCACAGAAGGAAGAGCATGCTTCATACTGTAAATCTGGCCAAGAACCCATGGCTGGAGAGCTGACAGGCCCCAGGGGTGAGCCTACTACTATTATTTTACTAAATAGATATAGTATCAAACTGCCTCCTAAATTCAAATCTCTATACCCATAGATTAACACAGATCTAAGACCTCAGAAAAGTTTCTTTCTGCAGTAAATAGTGGTTAAAACAAATCTCACAACTGTTCAAAGAACAGAGAAGGTGTGTGTAGAGTCCTCAACCACAAATGAGATATCTATATCATCCCTTCCCCCAAGACTCGGAGACTATCAGGGAAGAGGGTTAGAAAGCATGTAGAAACCAGAGGCTGGGGAGGACCAGAGTGACAAGACAAGCTCACAGCAAGTGTGCTTGCCTGTACAATATCTGTATAAAATCAACCTAGTGAATATTCTATCATAGAGGGGAAGGGGTTCATGAGTATTCCCCCACCAGCTGAGGAGCTGACAGCTGATGGCCTCTGGCAAAGGGAAAGTCCAATAAGGGTGTGGCCCCTGATATAATGACCATGTTCCAGGGATGGCCTCACACCCATGAGTATATGGGAATCAAAAATTAGACTTGCTGGGTTATCTTAAAAAGGAATATATGTCAATTGTCGACCTTAATTCTTGTGCAGCTGCTGTCTGATTTAGGAAGTCTTTTCCTATGCCTATGTCTGTAGTCTGCTGCCAACTTTTTCTTCTATCACCTTCAGAGTTTGGGGTTTCACGCTGAGGTCTTTAATCCATCTGGAGTTGACTTTTGTGCAGGGCGAGAGGTAGGGGTTTAATTTCATTCTTCTACAAGTGGTGATCCAGTTTTGCCAACACCACTTGCTGAAGATGCTGTCTTTTCTCCATTGTGGTTTCTTGGCCCCCTTGTCAAATATGAGATGGCTGAAATTGTATGTGCTCAGATTTGGATCTTCGGTTTTGTTCCATTGGTCAACAGGTCTGTTTTTGTGCCAGTACCAGGCTGTTTTTATGACTATAGCCCTGTAGTATAGTTT